>JBBPMQ010000014.1:0-65120 GCA_038090375.1 Boletus rubroflammeus
AGTAGCCTGGCAACCCCAGTCTATTCTCTTGATACTTTCCCATTCAAAGACCTGAGAACCTCCTAAGCAAAGTGCTTAGTATCCCTTCCCCTTGATCTCTAGCAAAGCTAGTTGATCTTTATCTTTTGTTGTGTTTTGTGCTGCCTAGACATCGCCCCCAGCTCAGGCCATTTCACTTTGCTACACTTTCACTACACTCTGCTTTCCCACACCTGCATTCCACATTTGCTACACTTTTATTACACAACATTGGTAATCAAAAATGCGCCACATTTGCTACCCTTTGGTTTCCCATACTTTTACTACACTTTTACTACACACCTTGGCTGCATATTTGTCCAAAACCCAGCAACACTACAAAAAAGTATAGCAAATATGTTGTGAAAGTATAGCAAAAGTGTAGCAAAGTGTGGGTAGCCAAAGTGTAGCCAAAGTGTAGCAAATGTGGCGCATTTTTGATTACCAATGTTGTGTGATAAAAGTGGAATGCAGGTGTGGGAAAGCAGAGTGTAGTGAAAGTAGCAAAGTGTAACAAATGTGGCGCATTTTTTATTACCAATGTTTTGTAGTACAAGTGTAGCAAATGTGGAATGGGGAGTGGGAAACCAAAGTGTAGCCAAAGTGTAGCAAATGTGGCGCATTTTTGATTACCAATGTTGTGTAGTAAAAGTGTAGGAAAGTGTAGTGAGAGAAATGCGTGGTAGCCAAAGTGTACCAATTGTGGCGCATTTTTGATTAGCAAAAGTGTAGCAAAAGTGTAGCAAAAGTGTAGCAAAAGTGTGGGTAGCCAAAGTGTAGCCAAAGTGTAGTCCAATTAGCCAAAATTGCGGTGTATTAGCACTTTTGGTAGTGTTGCTAGCTTTTTCCTACACTGCCACTGCATGAAAATTGTGGCAGTGTCCAAAAATGCCAAAAACGCGATTTAGTGGACACATAAAGTCACGCCTCGTGCGCACCACGGCAAACCCGACCAAACAAATGGCTGAGCCTTATATGTAGGGAGTGGGCACAACAACAACCCTTGTAGGTTTGCTACATTTTGCTACAATTTGGTATGCATTTTTGCTACACTTTTGTTACACCCATTGACTACACTTTTGCTACACTTGCAACAACAACACTTTTGCTACAATTTGGTATGCATTTTTTCTACACTTTTGTTACACTCATTGACTACACTTTTGCTAGACTTTTGCTTGGCTTTTGACTACACTTTGGGTACACTTTGGGTACACTTTGGGGTACACCATTTGGTGCACTGGTGTACACATTTTTGGTATACCTTTTGGCTACACTCTATGGCGGAAAAACTGCACAAATAATCCATCGTGAAATTTTACTTTGCCGCACCATAAATTCTAGCCTGCTGCGAAAATTTGACCCATCGCACCAAATTTATTTATTCCCCTATCGCGCTAAAAAGATTAGTTTTTATCTTTGTTGTAAATACAGTGTCTAGTAATAATCATGATTGGGGGCTGGGAAGATCAAAGAGATCGATGGGGGTGTCATAGTCGTCACAGCAAAGGTGTTGGCTGATGTGTTCGTTTGGCCAGATGAAAAGAAGAGAGTATAGGGTCTTGGCGAGGTCATTGTGGTTGTTGGACGCACTATCGGGGTTGAGGAATTCAAAGAGATCAATGGGGGTGTCGTAGTCGTCACGGCAAAGGTGTTGGCTGATGTGTTCGTTTGGCCAGATGAAAAGAAGAGAGTATAGGGTCTTGGTGAGGTTGTTGTCGTTGTCGGAGGCACTATCAGGGTTGAGGAATTTGAAGAGACCGACGGGGGTGTCATAGTCGTCACGGCAGAGGTGTTGGCTGATGTGCATGTTTGGGAAACATGTCGCTTGGACAGACCAATGGACTTGAGTGCCAACTTGAGCTGTTCAAAACGATTAGCATCATCATCATGGACACTGTTGGAGCAGGCGCCTGCACCAGCGTGATGGTCGAGATATCTGTACTGGGTCTTGTCGGTCAGGTATAGATGTTGCCGCTCTTCTGGCAATGCGCCAGCCATCAAGTAATGGACAATATGGAAGTTGCGTTCACTGGAAGGCACAGCCACCACTCGGTTGCATTCAAGAGAGCAAGGGCTCACTAGCACTATGTACAGACAAATTATTAAGGACAGACTACTGGAGGAAAGAGTAGAACTCACTGAAAGACATGAGGGCATAATCAGAACTCCACAGATTGATGTGATGAGGGGCATTGGGGGAATTGGGATAGTGTTGTCCGCAGAGAATCACATCACCTTGACTAACAGGGACACTTTCGGGGACACTGGAGATCTGTGGGCCCAGCGATGACTTGAAGAACAACGGTATAGCCTTTGAGGATGCTACAATCACTCATGAGGCGTGGTTCAAAGTAAATATTAAATAGACTTACCATCTCTTCGCTTTTTAACAGCCGGTGGGGACTGTATTGGGGACCGAAGCACATGAGAGCGCTTGCCTAATGAGTGATGTTAAGCATAGCACAAAGATAATCAAATTGCCTGGGAACCTACCAGATATCTTTGGAGGTGTTACCAGGTCTGTACACTTCTCTAGATCCTTGCCTTTATCATTTGAAGCAACACCAGAATCTTCGTACAGATTCAGATCAAACAGTGAGCTTGTTAGCTTGATGTCGATATCACTTCCAGGGCTACTGGTACTACCGATACTCATAATGTCATCGCGGTTCTTCTTATCATCCATTGTGAATGATTTGATCTCATCTTCTGAATCAGAGCCAATAATGACTGGCTCTTTGTTCCATGAGTCGTAAACACTGTCTGGGATGGCTTTCCTGGTGACTAGAAGCAATATAGAAAACTTTGTCAAATGTATGCTGCTACAACGTTAAGATCACTTATCAAACCATAACATACTGTCTGCAACACCAGCCTTGCTACGGCCCTTATTCTTGTACAAGGTTGAACCATTGGGCTTGGTAACCTCGACAAGTGAGAACTGACTACCTGAGCGCACGAGCACGAGCCACTCTGGCTGCACGGATTGGTGTGATGATTTGCTAGACGTCTGAGTCTGAACTGAATCGAGATACATGAAGACCTGAGGAAACCACTGGTGAACTTGATTGTTCACCTGTGTAAATGACCATGCAGCATTGACTGCGACCCCATCACTTGGGCCAGATGCAGTAATGGAACAGCCACGATTCTTCATTGCCTGCACCTCGCTGGCAAACGTCTTGCCAAATGGTGCCCTCGGCCGTTTCAAATGTCCGCCTCGCTGGCACATTTTCTATCATTTAGTACTAGTAGAAATATAATGTGATGTAAAAGACTTACTCCGATACCGCACACAACCATTCCGATAGAGCTAACATTGAAAATCGTTGATGGGTTGGAACCAGCTTGATGGCTTGATGAACTGCTTGGAAGACGCGAATAGTTGGTTGCTCCTGTTGTAGAAGCCTGAGATGTCAACGTCAGCAATCCGAAAAGATGGTCAAGAAAACTGAGACGTTACAGTACCTTGCAGGTGCCAGAAGTCACACGAGGAACAACAGAACCTTTTGGTTTCTGTGATCCAAATGTCGCAATGGCCTCAGCTCAGGCCTTGGCTTCGGTCTGGGTGAGCAGCGGGTGATCAGGCTTCACATCCCATTCCGTGAGGTTGGAAAAAATGTCCAGAACCATAGGCTGTGGGATGGTGGGAGCGGTCCAAGTGGATGCACGCAGCAACGGTGATGGATCTGGCGGAGGCGGTGGTGGTGGTGGTTGAGAGGCAATGATTCGGTGCTTGCTGATATCATGGTCGCATTCATAACAGATTGGCTTTCCATCATCCCACCAATGAAACTCCTCGTACTCACACGTGCCACCACCTCCCCAGCAGAATGTGGGCTGAACAACACTGGTGGACATGTACTGTGGCAAGGAGAGAGGTGTCGTATCGGCAGAATGAAGGGGTAGCTAGACAATCTAGCCCACGGATTGTTGCGGCAAATGTATCAAGTTTTATATACAAAATGTACTACTGATCTGATATCATGAGGCTGGTAAAATGTGTCAAACAAACTAGTGCCTGGCACCACAGGCAGGCCCGTTCATACCAAATCTCGTCTTCAAGGCATACCTGCAGCTCCTTTGATCGCCGTCGGCCCAACCAGATCGTCTCAAAGATTGGATAATGTCCATCCTCCCATTCATTCGGTGTAAGTCCAAACCAATCTGGGATGATCTGATGATCGATTGCGTCATTTAACATCCCAAAAAATGTAGCTTCGCCTTCAGGATCAGTAAATGGGGATCGACGGGATGGAACAAACACTGCATCTTCATTCACATTTTGCTGCTGCTGCTGATTGGCAACATCGGCTACACATGTTGTGAGCCCGTCATCTTCATCTCCGCTGGCTTCTTCATCCAAAGGATGTCCAGCACCAGACTGGTGTTGCGCGTAATCGGTTGTCCATATATACTGTAATGCCTACTGATGATGTCCAGTTGGACACCCTCACAATCATCTTGATATACACCAAACTCGGTTTGACATAAGAAGCAGAGATCCTGGCTCGAATTAGCATGTTAGCACAGTGATCAATAGTACATTATATACGTACTGTGGGGCTTTTGTGATTTGTGTCAACACTGTCAATTGGGTGACAGTTCCACTCAAGCTGAAAGTCATGACAGTCCTGGTTAATGGCAGAGAGAAAAAGAGTATGTAGGATCCATAAGTGGTGCAGATTTTGAGGATTGAGCATATGCCGACTTTCTAGGCACATGAAAAATGCATGCCAGCGTCGAGCGAATTGAGTTCCGAGCTCTACCCACAGGCGCTTGATGCGCGAGTTGTGCGTGGACCTGAAAGTTTACAGTTAGTGTCTATTATGCCAGAATTTACTTGACTCATGATCCCCACATAAAGGAGGCACGATGAGTGCCGTTCTTCATAATGATGTATGTCACGACGTCAATGTTTTCACTCCCACGATCACCCCTAACTCGGGACGGCATTCCATACTCCCTAATGGTGGACTTGAAGAGGTCAAGCACAGTGGTTGAGTGATTGTTATCACTTGCTTGTAACGCCGTTATCTACAGTGTCCAAACATCAGCAATAAGTGAAATGATGGTATTCTAAGACTTACCATACGACAGAAGCCATCGATCATACCGTGAATCACAATCCCCCAGCAGATAAGTTTGTGATGCCCATCTATGTGCCAGACAGCATTTGGGCGTTTTACATAGTATTTACGCTGCCTCGTGACCTGGCAGCTTCGCAGAACTTGGCCAATACGGTTGATTCTTCAGAGAGACTGGAGAACATGACAATACTGTACACAATGACCTTGGGATTGCAAATGCCCCACCGCATAGCGTACACCGGACTCAGGACGCTTTGCCTTGAATAGGATGATGCACTGATTGAGTTCTGCGTTGCTCAAAGTTGAGAAGCTACGCTTGATGTCATGCTTCTTCATGTAGGTGCGAAGTGTATTCCTGTGGATCCCTAGGACCTGCGCTAGTTCCGTAAATTTGATGTTGCATGAGTCGGAGGTTGCCTCGTTGAGGTAATCTAGATCAATGGTTTTTCGCGGGCGTCCTCGTTGCCCTGTGTGGACAACAGTGACAGGCTGCAGAATGCGAACATTGCAATCCGTTCTGTGACAGTTTTATTAGAGCAATACATTATTGTGTAGGTCTGATTAACAGACTGATTTTGTATATCGTTACCATACCGTGAAAGTGAAGCAAAGAGGGCTCCAAACTGGGTCGTTGTGGTCACCAGCCACTCATTCATGTCAGATGATTGGCTATCTTGTTTGATTGCTAAAAGAAGTGGTAGCGCATTGTGCTCGATTGCAGCACAATGGACTTTGACTTGAAGCAGATCCGACTGATCTTGATCCACGACATGAAGGGCATGCCAGTAAACACTGCTTAAAGCATCAGCTGCGATGATGAGATTGGGAGGGCATTCATGATCTGGGAGCCATGGCAGCGTTCATGGCAGGACCATGCAAGGAGAAGGAAAAAAGCCAATAAGATTATGTAATAATGGGCCAATGAAGTTATGCCCAATGTGAGCGCCGCTTGTGCATATGAGGCGGAACATATGATTCAAACACCATCCTTGGTTCACCTCAAAGGTGATCTGCGACGACACGTACTCCAACAAATAAAGGATTTTGTTGGTCCTGGACCCTACCCCACTTAGGGCCATCCTGCTGTCGACCAAGAAGTCCATGCCGCCACCCCTTCACCACCTTGTCAAGCACGAGCCCTTCACCATCATATAGGCAGCGGTATCCATTGCCGCCCAAGGCAGTATTCTACCCTTCCCAAAACCCTTCCGCAGCATACCCCCCACCACTTCCAATATGCCTTCGCCATTGTATTCAGTGTCAACATCCCCAGTGTCATCGGCGTCTCCACCCACCCCACCCAGCATCAAGGACTATACAGCAAAGATCATCTCGGCATCATCATCACCAGGTCTTGTCAAAACAGAACCCATTCCTGTTGTTTATTCAAAAATGAAGATATTCACTTTCACCTTGCCAGCCATGTGGTAATTCATCCCTATTGTAGCTCCTCACATTATTTGCCTAGAACCATCATCTTGAAGACAATATCTATTGTATACTCACCACCCTCACCGTTATCCCAGGTCGTCTACCACATATTTAAGGACCTATCTATACCCTACCCTGCTTGCACCTTGGGGGTGGGCGACATGGAATACTGTTGGCGACGGACCTGCTTTCCTACCCATATGTGCATGTGCACCGCCATCCATGGTGTCACTCACCCTTACATCGCGTACTTCATACTCCTATGTATGGGCTGCTGAATTACACAAATTTTTTATTTTATTTTGGATAAGTCTAAAAAAGTGTTACAAGTACGAAAAAATGTCAACGTGCCTTTGTGGCCATGCAGTCTAAGTCAAGGGCTTCTGGCTTTTTTGCCTGCAATCTTCCCCTTCAACATGCCCTTCCACACTACTCGCCACCTCCCAGCTTGTTGTATTTGTGCAATTCTCAACCTTATGTCTGCCCCTCAAGCTGTTCATTGCCATCATCCGGTCTACTACTTCCCAAATGGAACCCATATTTTTCGTGTATGTGCCATCCACTCCAATTCCCAGTATATGCATTCTAAGTCTTGGTCAAGGTCGAAAATATGCTTTATAAATTGTACAACGATCTCCTCACAACACACTCTGCACTTTTTGAAGACATGTTTGCAATTGGTGATGCCAGCTCAAGCCTTCTTGTTGAAGGAAAGAGCGATGTGGAACCGGTCATTCTAGAAGGGGAACAAGAAGCTGTCTTTGACCTATTTCTTGATCACGTCCATGGCTGGTAAGTTGTTCCATTATATATTTACATCTATTTCTTGACGCAAGCTGTTCAGCGCACAGAGCGTAGGTGCTGATGAGACATACACATGCAAACAGCTCCAAAGCCTACTAGAATTCATGGACAAGTACCACTGCTCGATGACAAGACTCTTTACCATCGACCACATCTGGGATCAGAGATTTTCATATCACCCCGCCGAACTGGTTGGACTGGGCTGTCAGTTCAACATTCCTAAGTTTTTCCAACGTGGATTCAAATATCTCCTCAACATTCCACTCAAACAAATTAGTAAGGAGCACCGACAGGAAATGGGCAACGACGTGTTCATTGCATTGGTGTACACTAAATCTGTACTCGAGGAACATGTTCGGCTCATCGCCTGTGAGGAACCAGTGATCCTCACCCATGCAGCCGATTGCCAAGAGCCAGCTGCATGTCAAGAGGATTGGCACAACGTATGGTGGAATGGCATGGGTCGCTTCTTACTTGATGGCAGGAATCCACAGCCGTTCGGTAATGCGCTTGAATGTTTTCGGCAGATGCAATTTGGTCGCATGAGTCAGGGCTGTCGAAATCTAATGTTCCAGGTCCTTGATTGCAGGGCCAGCTTTCGACGTGCTGATGTATTCATTAGTGAAATCTGCAATGGGCTTGTACATGAATTCCACTTGGCTTCGGATGTAGGCACTACCAGTACATGGTTCAATTGTATCAAATTTATCTACGCTCTAACTCAGACCTGAATGTGCCTTTAAAACTTTTAGTGGTGTGCAGTGGGGAATAAATAAATTTGGTGCAATGGGTCAAATTTTCGCGGCAGGTTAGAATTTGTGGTGCGGCGAAGTAAAAAATTTCGCGGTGGATTATTTGTGCAGATCTTCCGCCATAACACTCTTGGTGCACTGGTGTACACATTGTTGCTACACTTGTGTATGCATTTTTGGTACACCTTTTGGCTATCCTCTTGGTGCACTGGTGTACACATTTTTGATACCCTTTTGCTACACTTGTATTCGCATTTTTGGTACACTTTGGATACATAATTAATCAATTTGAGTTGTTCTAATGTAATGTTTTCCTAATGAATTTGCTCTTGTTTCACAATTGTCCAATACCAACAAGGTAGCAACAAGTTGCAAACAAGTCAGAAATAAGTGTGAAAACAAGTAAAACAATAGATTGAGTCATTGGTTTTCCTTATTCCACTTACTAGAATTTCATACTTATTTGCACTTATTTGAATCCAATAAATATGAATAAGTATGAATAAGGAAAGTGCTGTTTTCCTGATGCTACATGATGTGCACATTGTATGTATGGTTGGGCTAAGCCTGAGAGAGGATGGACCAGAGGTAGGACTCCATGTCTGTTGCCCAATGTTTATAGTTGGTACTGTTGAGGCAGGGAAGGTCATGGAGGGTGGAGGAAGACATTGTTGAAGATCTGGAGGATGAAAAGCATCAGTACTTCCCTAAATCGATGAGAAACAAAGAAAAAGGTGGCAAGTGAATTGCACATTCCTGAGTGTATTCAGGGCCTCGCAGAGACAAAGTCTCCTGCTGCGACCTGTGTGACATTTTATATGCTTGAGCATGAAAATGCTTCAAAGGTGGTCTAGTGGTATTGCTCAGGACATGTCAAAATATTCTATTCTATCTGGTGTTCATGCCAATACAGAGCATACCAGGATAGTATCTGTTCTGGCTTTCACGCCGAATTGGAACTAGCACAATGAGCAAGCGTGATAATGTGTCAGCTCATCCACTGCATAAAAACACAAGCGGGGCTCATAACCTGTTGAGACCAGCATATACTGGTGGAGGTAACATAGCGGTTAGACTTACATTGTGTTGGATGCTGAGTTCTGGTGCGAATATTGTGGTTCAAGTTAAAGCTCTATTAGAACTCAGATAGCTGAGTCTGAAATCTAAATACATTTCAGGCATGTGAACTATTACTAAGTATAGTAACTACTGTCCATTCAACACTATAAGCCTATGCATGAGCTAGCTGAGGAGATTGGATCTGTGATTGGAAGAACTAAAGAGAAATGGAATGACACTGGCTAAGGCAGTGCCAGTGTCAGTAAGAGAAAAAATACATGTATATGATCAGAATGGTAAAGGGTCCACTCCAGGGGCTGTAGTGAAGCACAGCTCCACTGTTAGCATGTCCACCCATGTACTGTTTGGAATGGTGGTATCTAGCCACAGGTCATCTCAGATGCCTTGTGTTATGATTGGTCTTCTTCGGTCCCTATCTTTTCTTTCCACTTGTCTTTCACTTGCCTTTCCTTCTTCGACTGTTTCCCTATGCAGCAGTCTGGTCATTCAACCCCCATCAGACACTAACCTTTTTCTTGTATATTATTTAGGCATTCTCTTCCTGTTACGACTACCGAGTCGTAACTAGAACTCCAAGGTATCTCTAGTCCTATCCTCAACTGACTATCGCTTTAGTCGACATCCAGGTTAGGGAAGAAGATGCGACAGGCGTCGAGGAGTGATGAAGGAGTTATCCCAAGGAGGGATGAACGGGGAGCCGAGACAGGTAGTCTGAAGGGGGAGTCCCTTCAGAGGAGGTGAGGTCCAGGTGACAAGTGCTGGTCTCCTGAGCGTCTAGCACGAGAGGGCCAGTCAAGGGCTAGTGGCAGAATGAGGTATGAGCGACTGGGTTGCAAGGAACGATGAGTAGATGGCTCCCTTGGTCTAAGGATCAAGACCAGGTGAATACCGTGAATTGAGTAGGTCAAAGTTAGAGGGTACAAGCTGAGACTTGTATCGACTCTATATATACTGCCTAAGGTGGTTTAGGGCAGGAACAACCAGATATGGTAATCTAAGTAAGGGCAGGCAAGACGTGTGTCAGATGACAAGGAAGGCACGTCGTGTACGCAGTACCATGACTCAAATGGTGGAGTCCAGTGGAGTTAGGTAATACAAGAGGCAGTGCCTCGGATTAACTAGGAACGGGAGAGAACGGATCAGCAAGGCTGTCCGGTGGGTATAGTCAGGACAGAGAGCTGTGCCCGGGAAATCTAGGATCACTGAGGGCAGTGGGTACTGCCATGGGTGGGGGCAGATGCATAGCCGTGAGGCAGTGCAGAGGATACCATGGGGAGGCGATGGTGGATAGCCATGGGAGGCGATGGTGGATAGCCATAAGGCTGTGTAGGCTGTGTGATGGAATGGCAAGGGACGACTAGGAACTGGGATTGACTGTGAAGGTCCAGGCTTTAAGGGTCCAGGGCTCGTGGAAGGCAGTGAGGTGACGGGGATGAGAGGAAAATGGGCAGGTGTCTTGGCCAACCGTAACACTTCCTTTCAAGGACGTATCAGCCCTATATGTCATCCTCAGTTTCCTTGTCCTTCTTTTGCATTCTTTAGGCTCCAGTATATAAACCCTGGCTCCTGTACATTGTTTCCCAGTTTTACTCTTACTCAAATCTACCTTGATTCTGGTAACCTCTACTCTCTAAGCTGTTGTTCTGCTTCTGACTGAACACTCCCCCTTGACCTTCTTGACTGAAGTAAGTTGTACTCAACCCTTTGTCCCTCTCACCTAGGATGCCCCTAGTTCTTGCCCTCTTGTCTAGGAAGACCCTAGTTGAACTGTGTACCCAAGTCTCCTACCCAGAAACGATCGTAACACCTTGCCCTACATCAGCAAATCATAAGTTAGCTGCACAGTGCTGTCCCCCTGCACAGCATGTTACACCTGTCACAGCATGACAGAAAGGTTCAGGCTATCAGGAAGTAAATTCCACGGCCCTCCGGGCATCCCTGGACCCAGAAGGATGCAGCCATGACTCAAAACATGATTTAAGGACAACTAATCTACAGACAATTTATTGTACACAGGTACATAGCTCCCTCCGAACCGATCCATGTTCACTATTAGTCACTCGTCTCTTTGGGTACACGATCTTGCATTCTGCATGCAATTTAAGTTGATCAAGGAGTTATGTGTGACCTGAGGCTTGAGTTCCTGCAGCAAATAGGAGGACATTGTATAAACAAATGTAATTTTGCGCCACATCGTGGTAAACATTTAACATATGGAGCAACCGGTCCGACATTCGATCTGTCGACACACTTTCTGATTTGAGACCTGGACCTTTGGGTCCAGGAATATGGTGGCTGTCATTATCATATCAATTCTGAGTGCAAGAAACATTGTGAGCAAAGTATTATGCAAAACTAGAATCACATCCATTACAGAATACTATCCTTGAGGTCCAAGGGAATGTAGTAGCATATAATATGCATGATGTCACCAAAGCTCTTCATCAAACCGTTCCAGGACTGCGGATGCATCCTCGACATCTTTCTGAGCTTTCTTCCTCATATAAAAGATTGGACAATCTTTGCTCGTACACAAGACATCCTTGAACACGGAATGAGTCAACATCATACAGGCATTTGAGGACGGGAGTCGGTACCTGATGTAATGATCCTTGACATCGCTGGCACTGGGTCCACAATCTCGAGAACCGGACTTGCGTCTGTGAGGCGGCGTTCACTTGTTTTTGATAGAGTTCATGGATCCTTGGGCGGCAGTTGTTGCAAACAGCGCCGTCTTAACCTATCCGTGAGATGTCAAAACTTGGTATAAGTAGACTTATACTGACTGGAGACACTATTGTTTGGCCGTAGAGCCGTCTTGCATCCAAGACAAGTAACTGTCTTGACGGCGAACTTCATGAGGCCTCCAACGGTGGGAGTTGCAATCGTAATTGAACGAGTATGATCGCCCGACACTAAGAGATGTCAATACTGCAAATATAACTCAAGAATCCGACGCGTACGCAGTGAGTTTGCTTTTTCGCCAAGGATGGGTTCGAAAATCCTCATGAGAGGTTTCGAGAGTTGGTTCTCGAGATAGTACTTGGTATCGATGGGAATGTTGTTCTCGAGCACGTAAAGTGGATCTTCAGACTTCTCGTAGGCAGCGGCACCTGCGCAGACAATGAAGCTCGTGAATTCAAAGCATAGCATCAAGTATTTGGGGGATATACCTTTGATGCCTTTGACGATGACATACGCAACACGATCGCCGAGAGCAGGTGCAGAACCAGCATCACGTTGACGCATTCGTTCTGCAAGTTCTACGTGGGCCTGTTTTGCTGCGTAATCTGCTTTGGCAAGCGCTTTCGTGATCACGAGCTGGGACATATCAATCTTGTTTTGAAGCAGATCTGAGATCATCCGTTTCGTGTAGCTAAATTCATCATCAGCCTCAGCGAACGGGATAGACTGGCATGTCATACTCCTCCGCCCCCT
Organism: Boletus rubroflammeus; assembly: GCA_038090375.1. Classification (NCBI taxonomy): domain Eukaryota; kingdom Fungi; phylum Basidiomycota; class Agaricomycetes; order Boletales; family Boletaceae; genus Boletus; species Boletus rubroflammeus. The sequence goes on from JBBPMQ010000014.1 coordinate 12,617, forward strand.
TTACATCTCGATCAATGAGCATCTTGTGTAGGCACGTCTCGATAACTGTCGAAACAAGTCGACAATTATCTCTTCGAACCGTCTATAGCAGGTTATCAGAAAACCGCTAGACAGCTGTTTTCAAAAGTACACGCACCTCAATACCTTTTGCGTCCATTTTGTCATATTTCTCTGCCTTCGTCCAGTAGAGCCCTGCATACCGCTTTTTGTTGATGAGCAAGTAAGGGAAATAGACTTTTTCAAACTCGAGATTGATCGGCTTGATGAACTTGGCCGTGACGAAGGCTGCAGCTTGCGCTCCTGGGTCACCAGTCTTCAATTTAGCAGAATGATAGCAAGGTTACAACAAGGAACCCACCAAGTTCCATGACGATTTTAAGATCTGAAGGTCCAAATTTGACCATGACAGAATCTGTATCACCGTAAATTACTTCGGCATTGTACTTGTGACCATTCGATAAGGAAAATTCAGCTTCTACTTCCTGACATAGATATGAAGATTTGAGAATCCTTGGAAGAGCTCGTGATATAGAGACCGGACCTGCTTAGTTTTCTCGATCATTTGACGACCGTACGCAGTCACACTAGACGAGATGGCGAGACATGGTAGCTTCCCAACCGTTGCGCCGGTGAATCCGTACACAGAATTGGCACTTATCTGGGTGCAAGTCAGCCTCGGGTAGATCAATAATATCGACCAAGTGTACCTTGAGGGCCAGCTGACGACCATCCAATACTGCTCTTCTAAAAGGGTCAGTTTCCTTCTTAAGATCAGCTTTCGCGCGTTTTCTAGCGGAGATGAGGTCCTCCAGCACTGTTGGTAACAGCCCCTTTCGTTTTGCCTTCGTAACGAAAAAGTCTACAGCCACGGAGTGATTAGAATGATGGAACGATGTTAGCGATGTGTCATACCGTTATTTGGTGTCTGAATGTAATCCACGTCTTTGACGAGCCCCAGTCGATCGATAGTCGGTTTATCCAACAGTGTCGTGTAACACAGGTTATGAGCCATCATGATAGAGGGATACAAAGAACTGAAGTCGAGTGTTGCAATAGGCATATCGTAGTACCCTTTTTTCGGTTCGATGACAGTCGCACCTTCATACTGTTCATCCGTGCCTGTAGATTTACAGTTAGACAAGCGTAGTTGCACTCCGTATAATTGCTGTCGGCTTACCTTCGCCCTTGAATGCTGGCACAATATACCCTTCACCGTTTGCTCTTCGAAAGAGTTGGGAAAGCACTTTGATAGACTGCCCGCGAGAGAGTAGGTAGTTGAACGGAACACCTGTAACGCGCGCCATTTCGATGTAATTTACGAAACACATCAGTTTATCGAGCAATCGTTGCGGGAGATATGCATCCTAAGTGAGGTGCATGTTAGATTTAATTCGTTAGCAAGCGTATAGTGTATGACGCGACCTTCAAGCAATATACAGCCAACCGCCGCCTAGACTCGGGCCCACCATTCTGCAATTCCGTGATGACTGAGTGGTGGACATCCTCTTTTTGCTCGCCTAAGAACTGCGCACAGACAGAATTGAGCGTATAACTACGCAGTTTGTGTTCACGTTGCATAAATTGGAGTACATCAAGCTGGAGACGGCCATCGAGGACTGTCTCCTTCGAATCACGTTGACCGTAAGCTTTTGAAGAGAAGTGGGTATCTTTTACTTGCGTCCTTACGCCTTCGCGAACAGGGTGTCATCCGAAAGCAATGGCACAATACACAATGGAGCATAGACGTACCTTTCAATCTCCCGAGATGGGGAAACTTGGTGGCTTTCAGGTGTTTTGCCCTATCAATGAGGTATGGCCAATCGAAATTTGCGATATTGTACCCAATGACTACGTCAGGATCCACTTGTCCAATGAAGTCCCGCCAAGCATGGAGGAGCGTTGCTTCGTCATCAAAAGCGAGGACTTGGGACCCAACGATGTGTGAACAGGAGTTAAGCGTGAACACATTCCGGATGAAGGGCTGCGTCTCGCCTGTTCCACATATTTGTTAGCTTGATCATCGGGTAGAGGTGACGGGGATACGACCTTGACGAGTTACCATGTTCGCAATTTGGATGACGGGATCAGTGTTGGCCTCGGGGAATATACCTTTTCGCCCAGCACACTCAATATCGAAGCTGAGTATGCGAAGAGGTGCAATCCTTTGCCAGTCTCCCTCAGGAGAGTGCGAGATAAATGCATCCCACCTTCGGGATGTTTTAATAACATGCAGCGTAATAAAACTCATGTCACCGCACCTCACATTAAGCTCGATTTGGCACGTGGATCGCCTTGCTTCCTCAGAAAGAAGCTTGTATTTTCCTGCCGGTATTTCGATCCAATTCATTCCTACCACCTAACGATAGATGATGAACTACGAGTCGACATCTGACATGACAGCAAGGACCGACCTTGGTGTCTATCATAAACCGGAGTGTATATGGAATATTACTCTCGAAGGTAGGATAAGATTGACCGGCGGCGAAGAAATCTCGGAAAGAAATTTCACCCCGTTCAAACACGCGTAACTACCACAAAGCAAAAGGTTAGCACAAGAAAGGTGCATTGCTGAAATTGACTTATCTCGAACTTTAGGAAGCGATTTGGGGTCTACTATCGTAAACTTCATGAACGGGCACCAATCGTCTCCTAGATAGCCCCAAAGCGTGCGCTTATTCACAATTTCGATATCGAGAACATAATCACCTCCTGCGCTGTGCTAATCCAGCATACCATGTGAGATCTCATGGTATGATAGTTTAAAACATTCGCTGACTTACATTCAGTGCATCCGTGAAGGCATCCAAGTCAGAATTGTCGAAGCCGCGAGGAACAGGGGTGTAGAAATAAGGCATGAACTGTGTGACATTGGCAAGGACACTGTTCCCGGCCTGAAGCATTTCATAGTTGAGTACCAGTGTCGAAAATTACGCAAGACAATATACACCTCGGTGACGCCAAACATACGCAACATTGTACGCCCAGTATTGGGATCTGTTGCATTCTCAACATCCACCTGTTGAAAGACTGGTGTAGCTTGAGTTTGAGAGAAAGGAGTTAATAATAAGAAAAGACACACTAATCAAGTCCGTTCTCTCGTTTATTGGCTTGAGCTTTGGGCGGGACCAAGAATCAGCCCCACCCTCAGAGGCTGAAGCATTACCGGGTCAACTAAGAGAGCGTCGCGAGAATGATCCTCGGAGACATACATGGACCATTTGACACGTTCTGGCTGAGCTGTTCTAGCACATCAGCGAACGACGAACTCTGCGTGTTCTGTGAACCAGAGGGGGCTAGCTTTCTTCGCTTCGCTGCTGGTTTAGCAGCCGTCTCTGCTTTGACTCTATCATACACATCCGTGTAAGCACTTGGGCTGGGAGAGTGGAAATCGCGGAAACTGTTTACCTAGATCCTCCGTTGACCTTTGGGGTGGGCATGACAGAAAGGACGCAATGTCGTCCGCGAGATTAATTGCAGTAAACGCGTGTGGTCGAGTTTGTACCATTTCCACTCTGGGAGGAGCCCCTGTGTCTTACTCGCAGTCCAGTCTGAATATACACTCAAGTCTCGTGGGGTATTTATTATACACATTTGATACCAGTTCTATTTCCTAGAGGAAGAGCTCGGTGCCCACTCGAATGGTATCTGCAGGTGACTGGACACTGTGTCCCACAGTCCTCGAATCTATGTAGATTTCATGGTCATTCCCTCCCTATCGGCGTCGGTCAGTCCATTGGCGTAACGACCAATGTATAAACCGATGAATACTCACCACCTGAGTCTTGTCCCCAAAGAAGTGGATCTCTTCGAATTCCTCGTTCTCGACGAATTGCAGACAATAACGCTTGTCCCACCCATCAGGGAAAACGTCAAAGGAGATTTGACCACCGATAGAGAACGTCAAGTTGAGGTCGAGGTTTTCAGGGCGACAAAGCTCGCGAAGCTTCTCAATGAATGCAGCGCGGATCTTGTGTTTCTGATCATGGATGTTAGCCTTGTCGTTGTGGTACATATAGGCTGACTTACTTTGTCGTGTTCCTCGAATGCGTCACGCTCTTGTTGGCTGTTCAAGGGATCATTTCAGCGGAGGATATATGGGCAGGCTGAGCGAGACATACGTTGCATTCCTGCCAATCGGACTGACGTTTACCATCCCGTTGCGAAATTCGATAAACGTGCCCCTGAGAAGGAACTCGATGAAACAAGGCAATAGTTCAGAGATCTTATCACAAACCGTTTGATCGGAATGTCGATTTCAGACAAGTAGCGAAGTATGAAGTTGACGAGTTTCTTGTACTTTTCCTCCCCTACGAAGTTGATGAACGACTGCGTTGCCAGAGGCTTCCCGAGACGAAAGGCGGTCAATCCGTTCTCTGCGAACCCAAAGTCAAAGTCTTCGAGGACTGGTAGGGCGTCAGCATCGTACAATGGTTTCGGAGAGTGGTTGTTGAAAGATTGAACGAACCGTTCCTGCCGTCCACGGCGAGCTGTTCACTGATCTTGGCGAAATCAGAGCCTCCAACGAATCCGATGGCCACTTTTTGTCTGAGCTCGCCGAGGAATTTGACGATATCCGGAGTGACTCCCTGTCTGAAAGATGGTCATTCACGAGATCTGGGCATCGCAAGGATGCTCATACCTGGGAGGTGTGAGGGTGCCATCGACGTCGAAGAGCACCAACTTCTTGATAGGACGACTCGCAAGATCCGCAGCGAACATGGCGATGGTTGACGTTGAACGGGGTCAATACTTCGATCGCGTTTCGGATGGTTTCATTAGATGTGGCGGTGCATCTCTCGACTTTCATCAGTAGTGCACTCACACTGAAGATGGCCCACAGATACAACGTATTTTCTCTGCCATCCAAGCTGGTCGACACCCTCACTCCAAGGACTCTGATCGGCCAAGCCCCACCTCGTGAACCTTCTCCTCCCCCTCCGCCAAAGGTAACACCTACTTCGAATGCAAAGGGCTGCAATATCTGCCTAGGGGCTACCTTTGCAGATGTGGACGAGCAACGTGCGCACTTTCGCACAGACTGGCATCGCTACAACGTCAAGATACGTCTTACTGGCGGTAACCCTGTCACAGAGTCTACATTCGCTCAACTCATCGGTGGTACGCTTTCCCTCCCGCCACTTCACCATTTTGACCAAAGAACCGACGCTGCGTTACTTACACCGCAGGCCTGGAAGATTCTCTCTCGGGTTCTGCTTCCTCCGACGATGAAATCTCGGACGAATCAGATACTGTCAATGCACTCCTTCGCAAAATCAACCATACTTCCCTATCTGACCTCCCCGAGGACGGCACTCTCAGAGCCCCACTAACAGCCGTTACCTGGTTTCACTCCCCGCCATCAACACAGATCGGGGTCTATAGAATGCTATTCCCCCTTGACACTCCACCATCCGCGTACTTGTCGGAACTGAAAGAAATGCAAGCTATTGTCGAGGGAGGGAGGAAATGGGCTATGTTCATGGTTGCCGGTGGTCATTTTGCGGGAGCTGTAGTGGGAGTTGGACGTGTCGCCGATGAGCAGGATGAGGTCGTGCAGACAAGGAAAAGAAAACCTCCAAAGCCAAAGCCAGAGACTGAAGTCTTGAAACACAAAACATTCCACCGCTATACAAGTCAGTCAGTTTTCCTTTGACATTGGCACGCTTTTGATCAGAAACCTAGCTCGTAGGAAGCAGGGAGGGTCACAATCAGTTAACGACAATTCAAAAGGAGCTGCGATCAGTGCTGGTGCCATGCTGCGTCGATATGGAGAGCAGGCACTGCGTGACGTGAGTGAAAATTGCTGCATTACACTGGGTTCATTGTACAAAAATTTGACAGGATATCCGTAATTTGCTTCGAGACTGGGCGGAAGATATCCACGAATGCGAACGCATCTTCATCCGAGCAAGTGTATCCAATCGACGCATTTTCCTTGACTACGAGGGTTGCGTAATCAGCAAAGGGGATGATAGACTACGAACCTTCCCATTCCCGACACGTCGACCTGTATGTTTCGCCCGTTGTCTCGGAAATCATCAATTCATGTCGCATGACCCAGACTCAAGCAGAACTTGTTCGATGCCTCCAAGAACTAATCCAGGTCAAAGTCTCTCACTTCACCGAAGAAGCACTCCATGCTCAGGACGAGGCCTACCTCGCCTCACTTCCGAAGCCAAAACCTCACCCAACGCAACCCGTTCCTGAAAGTTCTGAAAAGCCTAGACCTGCCCGTCTGACCAAAGAAGAGGAGCTCCATCGCGAAAAATGGAGTCGATTACTTGACATGGTTTCTAAAGGTCGTCTCGAACCTCTGAAAGGGTTTTGGGAACGTGAAGGCGAAGATATCGGTGGCATTGCTGCGCCAATCCCGGAGTGGACAGGTGACAGGAGGGTGTCACTTCTACAGGTTGCAGCACAAGCGGGACACGAGGCAGTTGTGCAGTGGCTGCTGTTTGATTTGCACGCAGATCCGACGACGCCTGTTTCGCTCGGGTGGACAAAGGACGGTGGGATTGAGTCGGATGCGTCTGACGTGGAGGCGCCTGCTGGGTCTCGGCGTACGGCATACGACCTGGCGCGATCCCGTGCAGTTCGCGACGTGTTTCGACGGTGTGCAGCAGACCATCCTGATTGGTGGGACTGGTTCGGAGTTGCACACGTGCCGAGTGCGCTGAGCAAGGAGAAGGAAGAGGAGAGAGACGACAAGAAGAAACAGAGGAGAAAAGGCTTGAGGGAGAAGATGCGCGAGAGAGAAGCACGAGAGCGGGAACGGGAGGAGAGCTCAGAGGTAGTGGTCCCCGTCGAAGATCCGCCAAAGACGAACAGGGAACCCCCGAGCGGGGCGCAGAAACTCGGGGGTTCGTCTGGCTCCACGGATGGTATTTCAGGACTGACACCAGAAATGAGGGCAAAGGTGGAACGGGAGCGAAGGGCTCGAGCAGCGGAGGCTCGGCTGAAGGTACTATGGAGATAGATTTACTGACCGGCTCATCGGCCCGGTGCGAGTGTGACGCGTGACCTGACGCGTTGCGCGTGAGTCACGTGGGCTTCTAATAACGATCTCTTTGTTGAAAACGGCGACGAGGGGAAATGGCCCCATCACAACACGCCCGCATCGCTGAACATGACAGCGACGACACCGAGCCTGACACTCCCAGACCCAACCATCGTCAAGGCAGCAAGAAGCGCATCAGCGACGTCCATGGACTCGATCCCGACGCGAGCTTCAACTCAGATTCTGGACGCGCCCCGTTGAGAACAGTCAGCATCAATGACGACGCAGCCGAGAAACGGCGGCGGCGGAAGAGTAGCAAGCTGGCTGTTATCGAGAGCGCGGAACCAGGACCTTCTTCCGGAGACAGGATGGACACCGGCGAGAGCTCGAGAGCTGCACTAGCGAAGCAGAAACAGCAGCAGCAGCTCAATTCGGCACTCCCTCCCCCAGTCATAAATGTGCCTCTGGATGTCATGAACTCGAACTTTGAAGAGTGGATGAAGATGGCTACAGATAATGTGTGTGACACGTCGTCCAGTGGGCTTGCTTGCTCACACTCTCCTAGAAAATAAACGCAACGAACTCATGGAATTTCGCCCTGATCGACTACTTTCACGACATGTCCCTCCTCCGAAATAACACAGACAATTCAATCAATTTCCAGCGTGCTTCATATACGCTCGACGGCTGTGTCAAAATCTGGACGAGTCGTGTCGATAGCGTCGGCACTGAGACTGGCAAGCTGCTCAGTAACCTTGCTAATGAGAATATGGCAGCAGGCGAAGAAGAGGATGAAGCTGCCTCCGACAATCCTGATGGCCAGGATGCTTCCCAACCGAGGAAGAAGAAGAAAACCCATCGACCCGATTCGACTCTTGCCAAGGATGCCAGTCAACTTCGGAGCAAAAAACTGGACCTCGAATTTCGCGTTGACCCCCTCTTCAGAAAGACTTGCGCTGACTTTGACGAGGGTGGTGCGCACGGGCTTCTTATGAATCACCTTGGGATAGGTGTCGGGGCTGACGGTGGTCTGCGCATCGTCTTCGATGCGAGCGATTCCATGGCTAAGGTGGTAGACGAAGAGGAGCTAATACTCGAGCCCGAAGAAGACGTCGATTTGAGCTATCTAAGAAGTTGGTGACTTGCGTGAATTCTATACGAGTATCCCGCTAAAATACAAGCATTAGATCATTGTTTCCCTGACGTGGAGATTCTGGAAGACAAAGCCATCGCATACTCCCTGGCCGAATTTTCGTTTACTCACGACAACATAACGTTCGACGACACCACTCTCTATCGGGATGATACCCGCGCTGAAGAGGAAGACGAGGACGGGAACGGAACAGGGTTCGACGCATTTGGCGACAACAATGCAATGGACGTTGACGGTGGCGGTCTTCCTCAAACTGAGGACTTTTTCCAAGGAGATCAAGCCGTGGACGATGACTACGCAGGCGGAGGCGCATTCGGTGGCGACGACTATGGAAGTGGACATGATGGCTCTCCTGGTGCTGACGCCCAACAAGCCCAACAAGGCCAGAATTTACGCCCCGGGGCCTTCGTCCCGTTTGATCCGCGTCGAATACCAACCGAGCGGGATCTTGTCATGACAATGACAGATGCCGACGGTGAGAGTGGCATCATGGGATATTTTGACCAGAACATCATGAAGAATTGGGCTGGCCCCGAACACTGGAAGTTGCGCAAAGTCATACGAAAACGTGAGCTGTAATGAATGTCATTTCGCGTTACTAACGTACTTGTTCCCAGCGGATGCATCCGAGGGAGCTGCTTCCAAGCCCCGGCGGGAGAAGAAAGAGGCCTTTAGGGTTGATTTCCTGACACCATCGAAGAAGGACGTCAAAACATTGTCGAACGAACTCTTTGCTCCTGTGACTCGTGGGGGAGGTATAACCCTACCCAAGTATGGAACAGTTAAATCGACTACCAAGAAAGGCGGGCGGGGCAGGAAGGCAAAGGAAGAGAAGCGCGATACACACACGCTTCCAGACGATATGCACTTCTCCAGCAGACAACTCGTGACGCTGTTCCTGAAGCCCAAGTTTTCTGTAGGTGTACTAACTCCTCGATTTCAACCATTATTCAGTTCCATTTGTATTTTCAAAGCTGAAAATGCGAGGACAAAGGGTTCGCTTTAACGAAGCCGGAGATGGCGAAGTCGACGAGAATTTCTGGGCCCAGGCTGCTGCCGACCAAGCAGCGGGCTGCCTAGCCCAGGAGGAAGGCGATGAGAGTAGGTTTTTGCACTTTAACCAAAGCACAAGAGATTCTGATTGGCATCTCAGGCGGTGATGCACAAGCACCGTTTAACACCCAATTTTTCAATGACGACGACGACGGTCCAGCATTCGACGACCTATATGAAGGTGATGGCGATGGCGATGGGATTGTGCCGGAGGACGTTGGAGAGCAGGATCTCTTAGCAGCAACACAAGGCATAACTCGTCGTGTCCGACCCGAATCCGTCAACTATGCTAAACGCGCAAAGCGTGTTGATGTCCGGAAACTGAAGGAAAACATTTGGAAAGGGTTGGATATCAAGGTTTCTGGAAAGGAGGAAGAAGAAGAGATGGTGACAACCTCCTCCCATGGTGCCTGTCTCGATTCTAGCTCACCCTTGTGCAGGACGTCGACGACCAATCAGTGACTGATCCCTCAGAGGGTCGGCAGTTCAGTCAAGTGATATCAGGGCTCCAAAGGTCCTATCCGAAAGACAAGATGGAGGAAATCAGTACAAGCTTCTGCTTCATTTGTTTGCTACATTTAGCAAACGAGCAAGGATTGAAGCTGCAAGCGTCATCGAGTAATGTCCCTGACGACGATGGTGGCGACGAGGTGTCGTCAGAATCGCAGGGAGTGGATAGGGTTGCAGATATATGGGGTTTGAAGGTGTGTTTGCCCCGGCTCGCACTACATGCTCTCCAATTCGTAGGGCTGACTTTTGCGCTTGTAGGTCTTCAGAGATCCGAATGCTACGCCAGCTGCGTGACGAGTAACTTTTTCTATTATCCAGTGTTTTCCATCTTATATGTAGCTCAATCTTGCTGTCCTGTAATTCTCTACTGTTTGCAGTAGACGTGATAGACGTCACCCCTTCAAATGGTTTGTAGCGAGATGAGACTGGTAAGTACAGCAAAAACGTGGGGGCAAACCAACGAAGGAAATGTATTCGATACATGAATGAAAGTAAAGATACAAGTAGGAGGCCAGACCTAATGTTACAGTGTGCTACAGTGGGTATTCATATCATGGCATACATCGATCAATAAGGCATATGCATAAAGCATGAAGAAAATCGCAACCCGGAGTGATGCCCGAAACCAACTTCTCCTGTCCGACATCAGCCGTTCATCGATTAACGTTTCGACGCCTACTGCAACCTGGCTTGCCAACGACGCCACATATTCTCGTGTTTGAGCTGGTGTCTTGCACTCAGCTCGAGGTACTCTTGGTAGGCTTGCGCAGGAAGTTCGACCATGTCTGAGGTGGGGGTACGAAAGGGGAAGATGGCGAGCAAGTCAGACGGCGCGATGCGCGCTTGCGGAACTGGCGACGCCAAAAAGAGGCGTTCGCCGAATGGAGCGTAGGTGTACACGTCCAACCAGTGATCACGGCGATTGTGGGAGCGTGCAGCTTGAAACGTTTGTCAGGAAACGATGGAACTTGTGACGTCTGGACGTGCATCTCACCTTGGATGATCGTCACCTGGTGTTGAACGATTGCGATAGCGACTGAGCCGTGGTTCATAGTGGATGGGGAAGAGATACTATTTGATACAGCAGGATAGATCGGAGAAAAAGGAGCGACCTGAGAGCGGTGAGGGCTTGCGAAGACGTGATTATGATAAGGCTCTGTCTGCTCTCCGTCCGAGATTCCAAGTTTTATGGCTGGTCTGCTGAAGAGTGCTCTTGTTCCTCGATTGGTGTCGATGAGAGAGGAGGTCGAACAACAAGCAAATGGCCTGTTATATCCAAAAGGTCATTACAAGGACCCATGCGAGGCTAGTCTCAGATGTTTCGCTTTCAATAGAGCATTACAAGCGTTCACAGGCACACACGATAATGGGTCAGCATCCGCATTTGGATATTGAATATTGAACAATCATACCCTTGTTTCCTGGCCTTGTCCTTGTCAGTACCATGCTACTAGTTGGCTTACGCGCTCCTAATATTTTGTATTTAGCTCGATTGCTACCGTGGGCTTCCCGCTGTCCTGGATGTCTGTTTTAGTCTTGACTCTTTGCTCCATGGATTGGCGGAGTCACACTACGCATAGATCATCGTCAAACAAATTCAACCTCGCACGCGATCTTGGAAACCAGCAATGACATGATTAGGTATCGCGGTTTGAAGTACATACTACAAGGTGTGGTCATGCTACGTCACATCGTAGGCGGAATTGTGGTTGCCAGCTCCCCTTGCTAACGTGGTGAAGGCTGACCAGAATCAGATCATCCACCTTGATATGCTGAGTCCCCACCTTCCAACTCCTCTCAGCATCGACTTGTAACGGTTTGTCCGACATTTTCTAGCGAACCCGTCAAAACGTTAAGTTTGTATATTTTTGCGAGAGATTAGCCTACCTCGATGAATTGACCTGTAGTCTTTGCTAAAATTTGCGCGAGCTTTTGTTTCGTGATCGGACCCTTCATCTTGCGGCAATTTCGCGAAGAGATCTGACGTTTGAATGGGGGATATCCAGGCCACTGGTGAGCGATGGTCGTCAGTGACTCTACACTGGACAGTTGCCCACTTACATTTATCCTGATGCACACTGACGGTCCACAATTCTGCAAAACGTGAACGTTTTTATTCACGAGACGCTGCGTCTTTCTGTTGCGGACGTCCTCGAGTGAAATGCCCCACTCGAACGGCTCCTTTGTCACGAAAATGATCGGCGGTGAGAGAGAAACTCGCTCAAGGTATCGCTCCTTGTCTGCCTCAGTAAAGGGCCTGTACAGTGTCTGCAGCACGAATTTGTTAGACCCAGTGACAACAATAGCGTCCACAGGAATTTTCTTCCACAGGGTGTAACACTCCTGAGAAGGGCTTTGATTACCTGCCTACAATGTTGTAAATGATCTGCCCTTCTGGATAAGATGAACAGTCTCACTTGCGACGAAGATTCCGAAGTGCTTCCCAGAGAAGTACTGAGCCCTCTTGGCGAAATTGGGCTGGAGCTTAAGTGCGGGGAAACTCCCGATTGATCACGCAAGGTCTAGAGAAGCACTGAAATGAGTAGTCCACAGGATGGGCTTTGTCGCGGCTAACCTTTGTCCCTAGCAGCTTGATCTGGTGCATGGTCGGCGCCATGAAGGTAGGGTAGTGTTCCGTGACGAGGCCGTCCATATACATCTCACTCCGGTACGAAACCGTGAGTTCGTTCTGTGCAGAAATTTCACGAATGGGAAATTGGCCCATAGCTGATGCGGGCGATTTGGCAGTAACATTCTGGATGCGCCTGTTATCAGGAACTGCCCCGATACTAGTCCGAGAGTCTGACAGATCATAGACGAGTTGGGGATCCGTCCTATAGAAACAGTTGCTGGAGGTGCACGAATTCTGTTATGCATGCATCAGCGTTGAATCCTGATTGAAAGGAATCTCACGGGGGTTACCTGAAAATATTGCGCCAACGCGGTTGTCTCAGGCAATAGCTCGGCATTAGGATCCAAAAGGGGCTGAATGCTACTCAGTGAGGTGGCTTGAGCCTGTTTAAAGATCGGCTGGCGTACGATGTCCGATGGGTTATCACACATAGGGAGGAATGGACCGAATAGCGACGAGAGACAGAGGGGAGTCTAGGCGGAGGGAGAGGAGGTAAAGCTATCACTGGCACAAACCGGCGGCCCTTATATCTGAGACTCTGAGTCACTGACACCCATCTTCAACCCAAGCATGCAAGACAGTGATACTGGGTGCAGGGGCCATGACTCAGAATTAGGCAAATATTCTTCATCCCGAGTGCACGGAGATTCGGGTGAACACGTTCCCGGTCGAATATTCCTAGTTCCAATTCGACGTTCGATCAACAACTTCCGAATCTGGTTGAGGGGTACATTGTGTTGGTACAACATCCTGTGGTCCATTCCATCTCACCGTCCTCGAGCCAGAGGTGCATTGCGTTGTATGGTGATGGGTTCTCCATGACAAGCTCGGGCGGGCGCGGATCTGATAGAGCGATTCGGAATGATTCGTAGGTGAATGAAACGACATTGTAGCAGCTTTCTTGCTACGTCCACCGACACTAATCGTTAGTGACCAACATTCATGGACACCACTGTGCCCCATTCTACAGCAAAGTTTCGATTGAATGCGAGCATGAACACATCTACTGCCTGCTAGCACAGCTACTCACAACTGCTGTTCTGATGGCCGTCATTCGACCACAGCTTTGTAATATTCACATTCTGGGGCATGCATAATAGTCATGTTTGACTGGAAGAATATTCTGGTAGACCTTGGCACCACACAAAACGTACTGCACCAGAAAGCCGCGTCGGGAGCAAACGGGCTATTGCCGGGAGGGATGATGCCCCAAGTCCCCGAGTCTCTAGCTTATACTAATTAGACTGCTAACCACGTAGCCACTCAAGTATTCACCGATCGCATACTATACACAATCTGGCACCTTGCCGGCTTGAAAGTAACCGGTAACTGGTTATCTTCGCACCGATACTGGGACCCGAGACTCGATGCAGCGTACTTCCAAACCTAGCAAGTTTGCGTTTCTTAGCTTTAGTCGCACAGCATCGCTGCTATGTCCGCCTACCGAGATAATAATAAAATCAAGATCCACCAGCACCATTACCATTGGCCGACGAAAGCTGCGAATGTAATTGAATCTGTCAACGTACGGGATGACATCCTATGCTGTAGATTCAAGATTGCAATATTGCATGATGATTACCATCCTACTACGGTCAGTCGGAGTAGTCATGAATATGAATTCATACTCCCCCCGCCGCTTATTCGAAGGAAAAAGCATCACTAGCCAGGCCTGGGTGTTTAGCGTAGTAATCAAATGGACTTTCCGAGGGTAGTAGACCAGCCCCATTCCCATCGGATCATTGTGTTCTACAGTGTTCAACAGCTCAGCGCTCAGCGCTTACTGCTGACACTGTCGGAAAATGAAAAATCAGAGCTCAGCGCGGCATTGCGGCAATACACGACCCTGGATTGGAAAGTGTGACAACGGACTAACAATTTGAGCTCAGAAATCATTGAGCTCGTTCAACTTTGTAGTATATTCTATGTACTTACAGCAGTGTGGACAAGCATAAACGGGTAGTGTGTAAGGGATAGTATCGAGACTTCACCATATCTTCCTCACTGGCATTCAAATGTGCACTGGCCGATTGGTGGAGGCCGCATCAGTGCTAGGCCCTGGCAGTGGCAAGCATATGTGAAACTCGGTTTGCTCATCTTTTGCTGCCTCTCAATTTCCACGTTCATGTGCTACGGAACCCCGTGGGAATCCTCACTAATCTCGCTGATTCTCAGATAAGATAGGGCACAACCACTATCTTAGATGTTTTTCGCAGTGCGGCAAATTCCTGGTCACGGTAGCACCTCGGACTGGGACATGAATGCAAGACAACTTCTATAGAATGATGTATGATTCAGAGGGTTTTGAGCAGCATGTGATTTCGGAGGACGGCTATCCTTGATCAGACTTCAAGATATTGGGACTCTTTGAGAACAACATCATCCCAACGTTGAACCCAGTGGGCTCTGACGCCAAGGAGCAGTGCTGTGTGGTGCGAAATACGCATTCGAGTTGGTCTGTTGCAGTAGTTCTCCGCCCAAAAGCGCTCCCCGCAAGGATTCCCATAGTTGGTTCCGGTTGAAGAGACTATGCTGCAAGTAGGAAGAATATTTCTCGACTTCTCGTAATCTATAATCACGACGCAATCCTCGCTGCCCATACTTCTGAAGTGCGCTAGCAGATTGCAAGCATGTTTATTTCCACTCAGATCAGAGATACCAATTAAGTCCAATACACATTTACCGCACGAGTATTTACTTAGAAATTGCAGACGATAAATTCCAAGTGCTCCATAGAATGATAGTCACGAGGCAGGAATTGATGCAAAAGACTCGTCCCACTGACAAGAAAACGTAATAAATGGATTACGAAGGCGAAGTTGAGGTTGCCAACTCCCTTTCGATACGTGGTGGAGGGATACCAGGATAAGGTCCTCTACCCTGATATGTCGTTTTCCGATCTTCCACCTTGTATCAGACTCCGCCTCCATAGGCTTGTCCTGCACAGCCTAGATCTAACGTCAACGAAAACCGAGTTTACAATATTGGATTTTACCCACTTCTGCAAAACGCCGAATACAAGTAGCGATATTCTTCCCAAGCTTGGCTCTGGTGATATGTCCCTTGGGAGTCTTGAAATCCATGGTCGGAATCTGTTTTGACCATGGGGCATAGCCCGGCCACTGGAGAAATGTGTTAATCAATGGCTGGGAAAGTGCCCGAATACATACCTGGATGCGGATTGACACAGAAGGTCCACAGTTGATAAACATACGATCGTCCTTGTCTTTGAGGTGCCTAAGTCTTTGTTTTAGGGCATCATCGAGAGATATGCCCAATTCGGACGAATCATCCGTGTGGAAGAAGATGGTTTCTTTCAACTCCACGTCTCGAATGTACCGTTTCCTGTCGGCTTCGGTATACGGTTGATAAACCGTCTGAGGGACGAAATCATTCGTCCCACATCGCTCGATTACCCTCTTCCACTCAATGATGTGGGGCATTGGTACCTGCGTCACTAAGTGCTAACCCCAGGATTAATGTTTGCCCGTAGCATCAGACGAAAAAAGTTACGGGTTCTATGGGAAGGGGGGATGTTGGAGCGTCGATCACATCCCCTTCAAAGCTCGGCGAGTAACGTGACAAGGGCGACGCTGGGAGAGGTGACAGCTTCTCTAAATCCTGTAAACCAGAAAAAATCAAAATTGATCGTCCTAAATATCTTACCCACGTACCGGCATCAACATTCCACTTTCTGCTGACGCTGACTGGGGCGAGGGAATATGGATGGATGGCTGAAAACTGGGGTATAATTGAAAGTAGGGCGTTTGTAATACTTTGAAAGAGGCGCTTGACGCTGTGGAGCTTTCTGGATCGTTGATTTGGCAGGAGTTCAATTGGGTATCAATATGAAGTTGCTGGTTAGCTAGCTGCCGTTGGCTGGTTGACGTATTGCCGGGAGGAAGATATAGGGCGCTCTGAGCATAGGAAATGTCACTGAAAGGAGCCGCATGAAGAAAGTCGGTGGGCATCTACATGACTTAGCGATCGCTACGCCTAGAATGAAAATGATACTCACAGAGGGGTGAACGAAATCAACCATGTTTGCAAGATCTGTGGTAAGGGAATAATGTAGGTCGTATCCGATGTCGCCGGATTCCGCATAGCGATCATCATTACCCATCGTCAGGCTATAAACTCCAGAGTATGACTCTGGCCAGCGGCTCGAATCCCCATTCATGATGGTTAATAACCAACGATACAAGTCAGTTGGGAATGGGAACCTTATATGTGCAACCGCTGGTGCAGAGACTGATTCATGATCCACAGCATATTGCTGTGATGACGCGGCCGACGGAACGTGAGCTGAGCGCTCGCAAAGTGCTGATGCATACAACTCGGAGGGTCAGGCCTGTCAGGTCCAGATTGCGGCAGACCTTGGCCTACTGGATATGTGCTACACGCCAGCTAGTATCACGATTCCGAGTGAGAGGTATTTTATGCATGGGTCAGTCATTTGGAAGACTTGCCTTGCGGGTATTCTAAATCGACATTCTGGAAAGTCTAACTTGGGACAGCCACGCCGCCAGCACCGGTGTTCAGAACCCGGCGGTGCATAGCACTTAGCCAAACCTGCGCAACTGCCGCAAGAAGGAGAGAGGTCGCCTCAGGAACTTGCAAGGAAAAGTAAAATTGTACATCCACGTGTAGTGTGTACTTACGACAAGTTGGAGTAGTGGTTGGCAAGTTGTACTCACTGCCAAATTTGGGTATTCAGTAACAACACTCTTCCAGTCGACCAATCATGTCCTCGCTGGCGGGTGCGCTTGAGGAACCCGTGCGCTACAACCACAGCTACCCCTCTGCACCGTCTTCTCGTACTCACGAACAAGATGTCAACATGGAAGTCTCAGGAAATGAGCCGGAGGTCAAAGAGGAGACCAATTCCTTCACAGGACAAGCTGTGATGCACCGGGATGGTGGGGACGAGGCAATGGACGATCTTTTTGGACAGGAGGCAGAAGTAGATGAGTCTAAGCCGGTCAAATCCGAAACGTGCGCTCTCATGTTGCCTCATAGTACAATCCCTTGTGCTCATACTACACGTATACAGAAGCCTTGCCGCCACACCTGCAGAATCAGGGTACGATTCTGATGAACTCTCGCAAACGGAAAAAAATCGTCGACGGGCGTTGGAGTATACGGAAAATGACGAACCAACGCCCGTAGTGCCAGAAATCCCTGAGGAAGCCAACGCTTCCATACCGAATATTCCAGTCCCAAGGACCTCTGATGGTGATGTAAATATGTCCGTCCTTCACATAGCATGACACTCACTGCTGTCCTAGCACTGGGTAATTCGCGTACCTAATTTCGTTAAAGTGGACTCAAAGCCATTTCACCCTGACACTTATGTGGGTCCGGAACATGACGAGGAAGACTCCCACCCAAACGAGAGCATTCGCGAGAAAAGCATGTCCATAAAGCTAAAGGTAGAAAATACCGTGCGATGGAGGTGGATCAAGGACGAATTTGGCCAGGATGTGGGTGCTTGTCTGCTCACATTAACACCTTTTTTATGTGGATTGCAGAGACGCCAATCAAACAGTCGGATCATTCGTTGGTCCGATGGTTCCCTGAGCCTCCGGCTAGGCAAAGAACTCTTTCACATCAACCAGACTATCGACACCTCCGGCGGCGTTCTTCGCCAGTCGATCGGAGGTTCACAATCAGCTTCTCAGAGTACTTCCTCTGCATCGCATTCATCCGGTTTGAAATCTCAAGGTTTGACGTATCTTGTTGCACAGCACAAGAGGTCGGAGGTCCTTCAGGCAGAAGCCGTCATCACTGGTTATATGACCTTGCGGCCGACGGGTATGCAATCTGAAACACATCGCATGCTAGTCCGTGCAGTCGGCCAAAAACATAGCAAAGTTGCGCGATTGCGCATGGCCCCTGACCCCACTATGGACCCTGAACGAGAAAAACTAGAATTACTAAGGCTTTCCGCCAGGAAATCCAAAAAGAAAACGGATGATGGAGCATTTGGAGTGCGCAGAAAACGGAGTTCTAGTCAAAGGAAACGTTCAGGTCACGACGTCTGGACAGACGATGAAGAGCCGGAGTATGAAGGCTCCGAAGACGAAGATGAAGTGCGTGGTGCCAAACGAAAGACAGAGGCACGCAAGGGTGGGGAGTATCAGGAAGATGACTTCGTTGTCGCTGACGAGTCGGAAGAGGACGGAGGGTTTGGGGAAGGTTCGAGAAAAAAACGCCGTCGCCGTGAAGAAGAGGAGGATCCTCTGGATCGCTTGGACGCAAAAATTGATCAACAACAGGAGGAAGAACGGAAAAGGAAGAACTACGACTCCTTGGGTGGCGATGATAGCCATGATATGGATGTGGAAAGTGAGGACGAGGACGAGGAGCATAGGGTGCGCAAAGCTGGATCGGGTACGCGAAAGACGAAGAGAACGTTAACCTTTGAGGAGGATGAAGACGAGTAGAGCACTTGGTTTTTTTTTTCACTCGCATCACGTAGGTTCCGTTTATATACACCAACACAGTTACCTCCGTAACATTCTGTCTTGGTCCCACCTTTGAGAAGGTTGGATACTGTTCACTGTGTTTTGGTTTTCTGCGTTACCCTCGAGGAGATTGTGAAGTGTCAATATAGCATGTTCACGCAGATCTAGCCATTGTGTTATTCCAGAAGGATGATCTGGACGGCAAATTGGGTGACGCACAGGGATTGCGTTCATCCACGACACACATGTTCATGATCACAGCAATACCCTCACAATTGCGAATAGAATCCTGTATCTTTCTGTCTTTGTGGCACAAAATGCCCAGTAGACGCACGAGATCACGTTTTACATATGAGAACCCCGTTGAATCCGTGGTCCCAGGAATACTTTGGGCCGGCTCGGAGGATGGGACCGGTTTCCCGAAATTGATCCGAGGGAGGAAAACGTCCAGAAGCCGCAGCAATTCTGTTGCAATATTTATCCCAGTCCAGCCACGCTGTCATGTGGGGTTTAATAAGGGACTTACCTATGGCGCACAATGCTGTATCCTGACCGTGCGGCGAAATCGCACCTCGAATGAGCAGCGACAAGTCATCCTTTGAGTTCTTTCCGATGCGATTTTCTTCGAACTCAAGCATGGCGCTGGCAAGGCACTGGGTCACTAGCACAAGTGCCTCGCACACCTTTGGTAACAGGAGATCAAGGCCACCATGACCTGAGAAATCGCCATTGACACCAGCCACATTATCTACTGACCCTGTTCTAATCGATTTTCTGAGTGCCTGGGTGGAAAACGTGCAAAGCTCGAAAAAGCATGCTGTTAGCATAGGGCACATCCCCACGAGTGCCGTCGACGAATGTGAGGAGTGGAGGTATGAGTCTACTAGCTTGAGCAGTGTAGTTTGGTGGGGTGCAATTATTTCATCCGCACTTCCAGTACCTCGGATCAACCATTATTCAAAATGGGAGGAGAAAACGTACACTTTCAAGTTCGCATACAACTGCGGCGCAAAACCACCGTCGAATAAGAGCGCAAACAGAAGATATCTAGGAAAGTCGCTCAGTACGTAGTCCAGTGCGATGGGAATCCCGAGTTCACCCATAGTCGAATGCTTTCCCCCCGTCACTAAAGTCTTCTGCATCATACAGAACTACCATACGATCCAGGAGTGCAATGCATATCCTAGCACCAACTTGCGTTTCAGCAAGCAACCCCCTTTTTTGAAAAGGGTGGTAAGACTTAGAGACAAGGAAAACACTATAAGTTACTTACCGCAGGTGATTGCTCTCGTGGACGCAATTGACCAAGAGTACAAGGAGCAATAAAATTGCTCGAGTATCAGGGGAACCCAACAGTCGACTTCAGATGGTTAGGGGAGAAACCTGAATAGCGACCACCCAGCTCGGCACTCACATGAGCACGACCTGTTCCTCAGGCAGGTTTAGGTAGGTCTCCCACAGACTGGTCATGAGGCCATTGTTCGAGGTTACCATGTTTGAAAGCGTCTGGATCAACATACGCGTGGCCGCATATGCTGTACGAGACATAAATGTATTAGATATTACACTTCTACGAAGAAGTTTCGCTCACATTGTGGATCCTGTGTTGCTGACCAGGAACTATAAGCATGCAGGATGCGCCGCAGAGAAGGTTCGCTCGCACTTGGAACTTTGAATCGGTCTCACTGTCACGGGTAACGGTTATCTGAGCTTACAATGCCTTCTGTTGGTTGCTCGGTACAGCTGCGACAAGGTTTCTGGTGAACCTCGCGAGGCTCGTTACGAGAGATCGAGTTGGCGCATCGCCCTCGTCAAACGCGACTTGTCCGGCCAGTGTATCCCACGCCTGGTGGAGGGTAGGCCATATTGATGGGTTATTGGTGCCCATTTGTACCCTATCCTTAAATCAGCGGCTTGACCGTCTGTATGACGAGCGCATACCTGAGACCTTCGTCCCGGGCAAGATCATTGGCAATACTATCCAACGACGCCGTGTCAGTCACCGTGGTGATACCATCCTTACCCTTCCCGATGAGAAATGCGTCACAAAATCTGCAAAAGCTTGTGTTGACAGAGAATGCATCGCTGTCCGTCATTGTCTGGGTCAAAAGTTACGGCGACATATATATTTCCACGATAGGCTGTTAGCCCCAACAGCATGCTACACCACTCCGCAACATAATGCGCGGCTATCACATACGAATCGTCGTGAAGAGAAAAACAGAGATATTTCAGTCACATCCCCCCGTTGTCCATACTTTCTTACCGAAATCTGTATTCGAGCATCTTCCGTCTCAGTCTGCAAAGCCGACCTCGAGAAGGAACGCGATCTTCAATCCCGCCCATAAAGACTACAGATTTGGCCCCATACGACTGGACTGGATTGATTTCGAGAACATGTCTGTCTACGCTGGTAAAAGGAACGAGAGTGTCCGAGGTACGCGTCATCAGCAATATTAATGATTCAGACGAAATTCAGTATGTTTTGATGATAGGGCCTGCTACTGCAACTTTCGTTCCACATACCCGTACCAAGTCTGGCTCCACCAACTTACCGGAAGGGGTTGTGCATGTCTACCGCGACTGCGATAGACGGCCAGATGCCGACAAGCCGACGTCTTTTCCCTCGGAAAGCGAAGTAAACCTTGATGATGGAGTCACTCTAGGCGTTCTCGCTGTTCCAGCATGGATGACACCTTCAGATTTTCTTGCATTCGTGGCTCCGGCCGCGGAAGGAATGGCTCATCTTCGGTTGGTTCGGTTAGTGTTTTTCCTGTGGCCTCACTTCCGGCTTATGTGACTCCTCAGAATATTACTTGTAGGGACTCTATGCCCAATCGTTCGATGGCTCTCATCAGATTTCGACGGTCGGAAGAAGCGACGGAATTTGTAGAAGCTTATAACGGGAAGGCATTTAATTCGATGGACGTGAGTACATTGCCAATACGTTTGTTGGGAGGCATCTCAAACCTGTTCCCAGCCTGAGACATGTCATGTTGTACGCGTTTTATCCGTGGAGATTGATACAGACGAGTCTGTGTCCGCAGCGATATCCCGTTTGGGCTCTCCACAGTCCTTGATGTACGAACTTCCAACATGTCCGGTGTGCCTCGAAAGAATGGATGCCGCGGTGACGGGTCTGATTACCGTTCCTTGCTCTCATACATTTCACTGCATGTGCCTCAGCAAATGGGGAGATAGCCGGTTCGTCCACTATCCTTGGCACGTTTACCAAATAAATTACAAACAAATTACAGGTGTCCAGTCTGTCGGTACTCTCAGACGTTGCTATCCTCCCATCCCACGACGTCACGTTCACGTACCATTCCATTTGCGAATGTAGACACCCCATTCATCTCAACCTGTGCCGATTGTCCATCTACGACAAACCTTTGGATATGTCTCATTTGCGGAAACATTGGCTGCGGTCGCTATGGTCGGGCACATGCTCACGCCCACTATGAAAATACGACACATCTCTATGCCCTTGAATTGGAGACCCAGCGTGTTTGGGACTATGCCGGTGATGGGTATGTCCACCGACTGATCCAAAACAAGGCAGATGGGAAGTTGGTTGAGCTTCCCTCTGCCTCGTCTTCCATGGGCACAAACATCAGGGACGATGATGCACTGGGACCAAGTCATGCCGATGCTCTTAGCGCGGAAAAAATAGAAGCCATTGGCATTGAATATTCATATTTGCTCACATCTCAACTCGATTCCCAGAGGTCTTTCTACGACGAACAACTCACACACTTAAAAACCCAGGTCGACGAGCTGCAGAGCTTAGTGCAGAAACTTGGCCGTGAAGTGGAAGAGGGCAAAGCCGAAGCAATGGCACAGGAACAACTGCGCCGCCGCGAAGAGGAGGAGAAAGTGGAAGCGATACATCGGGAAAAGCAGAAGGTGGATAAAAGGGCGGACAAAGCTGCCGAGCTCGCTAGGAAATTCGAGAAGGAGCTCAAAGAAGAAAAGGCAGTCAGCGAGGGATTGCTCAAGAATTTGGGGAAGATGAAGGAGAAGGCGGAACTCTCGGAGAGGCAAAAGCAGGAGCACGACGGGAAGGTATCTGAACTACAAGATCAACTCAGGGATGTCATGTTCTTTTTGGAAGCACGCACGAAGATCGAACAAGGCACAGGTGCTGAAGCTGAGGCAGCTGGAGGTTCTGTTGAGCTGCCACCCCCTTCCGTCCCCGTTAACAAGAAAAAGAAGGGAAAGAAGGGATGAGGCGTGTCTGATACAAGTAATACATAATACAATGCTGATTCTCTCAGTGTCCCAGGCCTGAAATGAAACAACCCCCCCCCCCCGATTGCGTCGTAAGGAAGTAGCTTAGCGCAAGTTTAGGCTATTCCATTCCTCCAACTCTTGAAGATTTGGTAAATCATGGAGAGAACAACTTCATGACATGATGGACTCCGTTGTCGATGTGGTAGTCCTATGGCGAAGGTTCATGTCTCCGATAGCTGTGCTCGACGCTCGAGGAACAATGTCGGGGTCACTACTGCTCTCCGCGGTATCCTTGTGTCGAACTATGTCATACTTGCGAGCGGGCTTGCGCGGCTGTGATGTTTGTCGAGAGTCCCAAATCATATATAGTATGATCTCGGCGAAAGCCACAACTAGCGCTGCACATACGGCCGATAACGTACGCTATTGACAGCTGCGTTAACCTGACGAACCATTGGGTGAAATAGACAGTTCCGCATACCCATTCGAGTTGCATCCTCGTATGTTCGCTTGCCCACCAAGTCGCAACGCCTGTCCCGACGACGCTTATGACAGCGTTGACCAAGGTAGCGATAGCTTTTCTATCCTTGGTCCGCAGACGTTGATCCTCTTCGGGGTCTTTCGCTACGTAAGGAGGAAAACGCTTTTCGGGCGACGTGCGGGTACCAGCCAGCAAGGAGACCATCGTGTAAGACTGTGGGTCGAGGGGTGGTGAACAGGCTTGCAAGGCGGCCTTGCCATCTGTAGTCTGGCACCACCTCGATATCTTCAGGATGAGCTCGTACGGGATGACTGGTATAATTGCCGCATTCGTTTCGGATGACAAGCGGGGAGTTAGTTGCTGAGAGGTTTCCTCTGGCAGGACGCGCAAAAGAGCTGTCAATGCGTCTCGAAGGTGCGGCTCCAATGAAACGTTCAACTTGTCGGCCATGGGATCGGTTTGCCTTCAGCGGGTTTGTAGTGGTGGTGACTTTTGACAAGACAGCGCATCGATGGTGACAAATATGGAAAATAGGGCAAATAGGCTGAGCTACGGGTTACCATTTCTAAATCTTATCCTCCACACATCTTGTTTTCTTGAGTGTCACAGACAGACAGTGTTTCAATTTTCCAGGTACAAAACTATTGTACAGTGTACACGCATTTTCCGAACGGCTGGTTCAGATAGTTGCAGGCAAGTCGCTAGATCAACTCGCTCAAACAACTGACTGCACAGTCATTTGGCTGTCAATTGAACCTTCTCAACTCCAGGAGGGAATCTGTAACCGCCTTGGCGTCTGACCTAGGATCACAGATGCAAATGAGTCGACGAAAATCGCACGTCTCCTCCATGTCTTACCTCGTCAAAGATTTCCATTTCCAACAAGCTCTTGTCATGCCCCCAAAGGTCGCTCTGCGCCTTCCCATCTCTCACGCATCGTGCAACTTCATCTGCCTCAAAGTGCCACCCAACCCCAACGTACTCGAACCTTCTTGTCTCTTCTTTCACGACAGTCCCCGACTTGCCATCCTGGAAGTATTGCACAGTGAACGACTTTGGGCAATAGATAGGCGCAGGAATGACGATCGTCCCGCGCTCATAGCGAATGACAACACCAGTTTGGTAGGCAGCCGCGTTGGCGTTGCAACTCAACACTGCCTGTGCTGCAAGTGTATTTGGAGAGGAAGGTGAGTCGGGCGAGAAAGTGACTGTGAAAGAGGTACTGCGATCGACTCCCGTCAATGGCGTTTTGAGCATGGTGCCTGTGATGTTTGAAGGTTTCGCCCCCTTGTTAGAAGGGTGTTCGTACAATGCGAGAATCGCCTGTAAGCGATGATGAGATTAGGTGTTATGACTGGAAAGTGATTGACGTACCCAGATCAATGGGTAAGGGCCACTAAATACAATAAATAAGTGAGGTGGATCATATCTTCCGCCGATGATCGTTCTACTTACAGGTCGAGCAGCGCCCCACCTCCCAGCAAAGGGTTCAGGATTCGGTGAGTAATTGGGAGCTCTGAGATGCGCGTGTCATTGACAGCCGAACGCGGGGCAATCGCATAGTCACTCACTACTTAGACCGAAATCGACAGACAAGTCAGCCGTTAATGCCACAGGTTCTCCCAGGACACCGTTTTCCGCAATCTTCTTGACCTCTAGTGTGAGTGGCTGGAATCTTGTCCAGACAGCCTCCATAAAGAAAACGCCGTGTGCTTTCGCGGCTGCGAGGAGGGACCGGAGCTCTGCAGCATTTGATGTGACTGGCTTCTCGCAGAGTACATGCTTCTTTGCTTTGATGCCATCCAAAGCATTTTCGTAGTGGATCGTGTGAGGAGTACCTGATAGATCACCATGAGCGGTGCTGGGTCTAGCTACGAAATGACATTGTCACCAACCGATGTAGATAGCATCGACGTTCTTTGTGATTTGAACAAACGGGTTTCACGCTGCGAAGCGGAAATGACTACTTACGCTGTCCGCATAGACCTCTGCGTAGCTGCCGTATGCCTTGATGGATGGATCTCCGTTTGCTTGCTCAGCGATGAACTTGACTGCTTCGGAATCCGCGCTACGGGAGCCGACTGCTGTCACTTTGTGTACTACGTCGTGGACATCACGACTTCAGGAGTAAGTCAGCGAGCGGGAAGCATGGCCCAGAACATTTTTACCTACGTCTTGGGATCGACGAGGAGGTCCTTGCGGTACCTTGATCAGAATGCCGCAGTCTGCCTGAACAAGCTGCGATAACGATAACTCACCCTTACGAAAGCGCCCGCGATCGCGCCGGTGGAGATGATTCCCCAGCGTAAGACAAATGGTTGAGCTGATGCCATGGACAAAGACTGAAGGTGAGGGGAAAGAACGGAGTCCCGAGGACCTTTTTCTCGGAATATTTTATATCGCCTCACATCGGCACCCGAACTTGATAACTTGCTAGGGAAATCCAAACGTCGCAGTCTGGTGACCAGCCCGTCTATGAGAAATCTATCGACGATTTACCTCATAGACGGGCTCAGCAGACTACAAACGCCGTCCGACGGTCCGGAAGCGGGCATGTAAGCCTAATGCTTACCTAGGTTCCTCAGGCTATAACTAGCATATATATACTGCTCGGGATGCTGAATGGATATATATATCGGGTTGAGCCAATGCCCATTTTATTCACCAGAGATAATCCAAGAAACGAGCCCTGACCAACGGACGCTCAAAGCAAGCAAGAAAAAGCGAGAATGACGACGAGAGAGAGAGATAACACTATACCCCATCTGCCCTCTTAGCAAGGCTCATCCGGGTGCAGTCGAGCGTCCCCGAGAGTATCAGGGACTCGAGTTGGTGGACATTGGCGAGGATCTCCGAGAAAGCTTGTGTATCTGGTAAGAAACAGCCATTGAATCTGATTTGGGTGAGGTGGCGAACGGAGATGACTTCTGCAGGAAAACGCCAGCGGGGATTGTGAACGAAGGGTGTCACGGCTCTGAGCTAGAAATGCGGGAACAGAGGGACTGCTTCTGCCGTCCGTGCTGATTGCAAAGTGCGTAAGGTGTTTGAAGACGGGCACTTCAATCTCAACAACATGGTCTGCCACCAAGAGAGATAGTCGTTGTAGCCGTGGATTATGAGAATGTATCGTTTGCAACATGCGTGCGATCAACTCTTTGTTGCCAAAGCAATGTACCTTGCGAAGGTTCAACGACTTCGGAAGTGCGTTCATGAGCATGCCGACTTGAAATGCCAACGGTTGCGTGACATCGTAGGAAAGAGCAAAAACTTTCAAACTCCTGACCTGACCAGCGAAATGTGGATCGACTAATATCCGGGTGAGGATATCGGCGCTTCGCTGGTAATGCCATGCATCAATGTCTTCATCAACACTTTCCCCCTGCATGGGTAAATGCTGTAGTGCATGCAGGAGCACGTCGGCTTTTTGAGTGTCGTCCAAGTTGACGACTCGCATCCAAGATACGGGGATTCGAACAGAGCCCCTATCAGATAAGCTTGCTGGACTCATCCATGTGCGACATGTCCGTGCAGCACGACCACGATGGCGAGCAAGACCCCGAGAAAGCGCTTAAAGACGTCTTGATCGCCCTCTTCGAACACTCCGATGTCCTTGCACAACATCTGCTCCCCGAACTGCTCGCTGCCCAGCGCGACAAGCCTCGCGTGTATCACCGTTCCGATATCGAGAGCGTCCTCAGCAGGTCTATGGACATTATTCGGAGCTGGAATCCAGAGCTTCAGGCTCAATTCGTCGGAGGGCACCCCAGGATTGGAGAGACAAAGAACCTTTCCGTCCTAAGCTCTAAGGAGCAGAGCGGAGGCACATCACAGCCAACCCCTCCAGAGGTCCTCGCGCGCCTCACACATCTGAATGCTTGCCATGAGCACGTATATCCCGGGTTACGATACATCACGTTCGTCAATGGTCGAAGCCGAGCTGTGATTGCGGAGGAGA
Organism: Boletus rubroflammeus; assembly: GCA_038090375.1. Lineage (NCBI taxonomy): Eukaryota > Fungi > Basidiomycota > Agaricomycetes > Boletales > Boletaceae > Boletus > Boletus rubroflammeus. Next base: position 40,098 of record JBBPMQ010000014.1, read on the forward strand.
TGGAGGACAAGCTCAGAATCACGCATTCTCTATCACCCGACGAGCCATCCGTAGAGAGTTTCATGCCCATTGAGACATACAGTCACGTTTGGCGTCAGGAGCTCGACAGAGCAGTCGAGGATGTTGGACGGATTGCCCAAAGCCGGCTAGCCAAGCTCGTCGTGGGGTGACTTGGTGAGCAGAGTCTTCAAACCATCCAGCAAGTCATGCTAATCATATAGTAGGAAGGTATTACACTTGGGGTGAATCCAGCGCACACGATAGACAGAGGACCCTGTACACCAAATTAAATAAAACGAAGGGAGCAAAGTTTCAAAGGGTGGGAGTAGAAATGTATGAAGGGAACGACCATGGAACATATAGTACAACAGGTCCGAACTATACAAAACTCCGGCATAGGGATATAAAAATACGGCCATAAAAAGTTACTAACGGGTGGAGTGTCGCGTGTATGACTGTTCGTTCTCTCGCATCTCTCTGCGCTACAGGGGCGATCGTGTGAGGATACTGCTGAAGAATGAAGGAGGATGACTACCTTGAGGACTTCTTGTTTCCTGATTTCCCATTCTGGATTTCGATCACAAAGCTCTTGGTAAAACTGTTCCACCAGCTTTGTGTGCATCTCCTTCTCTTCCTTGATCTTGCGGATATTCTCGTACAAATCAGCCCGTGCATTCATACGGGCTTCGCTCCGTTCCTTGGTCTGCCGCGCCCATTCTTCGCGCTCTTTGTTCCGCTTCTCGCGTTCGTCGTCCCAGGCTCGCTTGTTCACCTGTGCGCACTGTATACGACCATCGTAGGCCTGGGGGATGACGCTCGTTAAGGATAGCGTACAGTGAGCGCACGATAAGCAAACCTTTCGCTTGGTCGGATCGCTCAGAACTTGGAAAGCTTCACAGACCTGCGGACGTTCAGTATGAGTTAAAGAGCACACGGGGTAAATGCGCAACTCCACGGTGTTCATACATTTCTGAACTTGCCCTCGGCAGCTCTCCGCGCCCGGTCGCTCGCTGCTGGCTCGAGCTTATCTGGGTGTGTTTCGAGTACTTTTGTCTTGTACGCCTTCCTCACTGCAGGACGACTACATAAGAAAAATGGCATGGAAGGAATGGATGAACTGAGAGACAAACCATCCTCTGTGGTCGCATCGGTTGGTATGCCAAGGACATCATACAACGTCAATCCAACTGTCATTGGCAAATTTCTGCCTCGTTGGCTAGAGGGAGGTGTACCAGAACGCAAAGAACGCTGGGACATGTCAAGTTGATACGGACTTGACTTGCTGGGCTAAAATTTATTACGTAATCCGTCGGAAGGCGGTAACTGCTGAAGCTTCGAAGGAGGAGGAATACATTGTACTCGGTGAAACCACGACGAGGCTCGCTCGAAAAGAAAATGCAACCAGCGTCCGCATGAGTGCGTAGAGCTGTGTGCAAACTGGTGTAAGCTTTGTGGGTGTTGGAAAATTTTACCGTAAACTCGGCGATCGCTGAGTGCAATTTTTCCCGGCCCGCCCGGGCGCCGGCCCACCTACTACCTAGTACCTCCCAGTACCTCACTAAGATCTAGCACCACCATCCAAAAAAGATCAAAACGACCATGTGTGTATGAGAATTGATCTAAAATTGACAAGGTCGATCCGACTTGTCAAGAGTCATCCCACCAAGCTTTCCCCCACAAACGGCGCTCGACAGACAAACGAACCGGTGAGGAGTTTGGCAACGTTCAAGATTCCGCCTGACTTGTGCTCTCGACAGACTCGTGATGTCTTCTGTCAACCTTCCTAATTTTGTCGAAGGAGAGGCACCATTCGCGGTCCCAGCTGCAGGCAAGCCGTGCAAGACCTGGTACAAGGTCTCTGGTGACCTCAAGTCTGGCATCCGACCCCTCGTCTTGCTCCATGGCGGCCCAGGGTGCGCACACGAGTATCTCGAGGTCGTCGCTCAAGTGACTACCCTCCACGCCATCCCTGTCGTCCTCTATGATCAGATCGGCAACGGTCGTTCCACCCATCTCCCTGAGAAAAATGGTGACACTAGCTTTTGGACCACACGCTTATTCGTCGACGAGCTCCACAACCTATTAGATCACTTGGGGATTCATGACGATTACAATGTACTGGGTCATTCTTGGGGAGGGATGCTCGCTGCTGTGTTCGCAACTCAGCAACCCAAAGGATTACACAAGCTTATCATCTCCGATTCCCCTGCGAGCATGAAGTTGTGGATGGAAGCAGCAGCACTTTTGAGGCTTCAGTTGCCCCAACAAGCCCAGGATGCGCTCAACAAGCATGAGGCGGAAGGTACCACTACTCACGAGGACTACGTCAAAGCAACTCAGGTCTTCTACGAGCACTTCCTGTGCAGACTGAAGCCTATGCCTCAATCCCTCAAAGCTTGCCTGGAGTGGACGGAAAAGGATCCGACGGTGTACATGACCATGCAAGTATTCTCTCTCGGTCAACTATGACCTGAGCTTACTTACTTGACTAGGAACGGACCAAACGAGTTCCACATTGTCGGTTCGCTCAAAACTTGGAGCATTATCGATGATCTTTACAAGATAAACGTCCCTACGTTGCTTCTGAATGGGCGTTACGACGAAGCGCATGACATGGTTGTCGAACCATTCTTCAAATACATTCCCAAGGTCAAATGGATTCAATTTGCCCAGTCGGCGCATGTCCCGCAGCTGGAGGAGACAGAAAGGTACATAGAGGTGGTCGGGAATTTCTTGCTCAAGTAGTGAAGATAACTGTAACAAGATTGTACGTTTTGAAAGTGATTCAACTAATAGTTGTTTGCGCATGTCGAATTCACCGTCCAGGGGGTCCCGATACCAAAGGGTACGAGCCAATAATATAACATCTATCAGGCCGACTCCTTTTCCCCAACGCCGTATTTGGCGGGGTCTGTTCCGTGGTGTTGGTGATTGACAAAGTTGAACCTGTGGAGACTGTTAGGATATTGCACTGCAGAGACGGCGCAAGAGTCTCACATCGGGAACGCCTCTGAGAGCGAGTCGAGTCAGAAGAGATGACGTACGACAAGGTGGGCACTCACGGAATTTGAGTTGGGACCATACGGAGTTGCGGTAGGCAACGTCTTGTATCCACTGTGGTTGAGAAGACTGGGGACGCAAGGGCTTGCCCTCGGCGAGGCGTTGCCTCAACTCGGCCAAGTCCAACTCCTCCTCACGTTTGTTCTCCGTCCAGCCCCAGAAACGCACTTGTGGTGTGATGAGATCAGGTTCCGGTTGATGCCGAGAGGATGCTTACAGCTTGAATGTTGGTACGCAAAGAGGAAGCCGCCTATGAAGCCCAGGAGTCCGCCGAGGCGAAGGGTGGTGCGAAGGCGGACATTGGGTGGTAAAGGGTCTGCCATGTCTGCGAGGGCATTGTTCTATTACAGAGGACATCGGATTGAAAGAATCTGGTGCATACTCCACAAATACAAGGCAGCTGGAAACGCGGCGGTTGTTGTAGCCCAGGTTGCATAGTCGGAAGGACGGAAATAACGAACGACACGAGAGAAATGCGGGTCTGCGTCGATGAGCGGGTATGGCGTCTTCACGACCTTGTCAGGCATGGCGACCGTGTGTGTTGTTGGCAGAACAATGAAAACCAATAAATTCGACCAAGTCCTTCCGCGACCGGCCCTAAACCCCCGTTATTCCTTGTCGTGATCGTTGTTCTCGTATCTTCACCCCTCACTTCATCCTCGAGCTCGTCGTCGAGCACGTTCCAACCATACCTGTTGCTCGCCCTGTCGAGCAGAACGTTATTTATTGTTGACAATGAGCGCTGTCAGACGGAATGACCGTCGCGCCAACAGAAACAACCTCTCTTCGCCATACGCGCGACATTCGAAATCGAGCAGGGACCAGCCGTCGAAAAAATCGGTGCGTGCACCCGTCTGTCTCAAAACCTCCTTCGCATTGAACAAATTTCCCCAGCTTTGGAGTCTTTCCGGACTAATGGGCTTTCTAAATCCTTTCCGAGGCCCCAGCGAATCAGAGGATTCCGACATCTCAGGTTCGTCGGACGGCGAGATTGAGCAAGGTCCTCCTCCTCGTCGCTTCTCACCACCGCAACAACCATTGCCTCCACTTCCGCCACCGCAACAGCAGGCATGTGCCCGACCTACGTTCCTTCGAATTCAAGATTGCTCAATCCTCATTTAGTCGTCATCTAATTCATCAAGGCCATCGGTAATGAACGGTCCGACTGCAAGTTCAGTTCATGTTGCACAATCACCTCCACACCAACCATTTTCTTTGAACACACCTTCGCCTGCCCCTTCCAGTTCCTCCATGGCCAGAAACCTCGAGCCAGTAACGAGGTTTTTGGTCGAGAAAGCTGGGCAGCCCCTTAACGATTTTGAAGCAGCCGGCATTGTGGATTACATCCAGAAAAACGTGCAAGGTGCGGCCGAGGCTTGTTGCGTCGGAGTGTATTTACTCAGGGCTCTGCCATTGTTCCTTTAGGGTCAACGTTTGTTCCTGTCAAATCTGAACCGTTTCGGTTTTCCGTGTCACCTTCACGCAGCGCGTCGCCAAACCAAACTCAGGGTATTAGCAATATCCAAACGCCGCGCAAAACCCTCTCCAGGAATCCTAATGGCGTGTACCGGTGGCAGGGCGCAGGGAGTTCGCGTCCCCGCAATCGCTACCAATCTCCTGGTTTTGCACCGCGTCCGCAGCAACATCGAATTAAGCTGTCACCTCCTAAGACGCCACCGACAACTGACACGAAGCGGCGGCGTGTGGGTGATGAGGCTGAATCCTCGATACCTCAAAAGCAGGTGCCCTCAACCTCGACCTACAGTTTCTCAAGTTCAATGCCGGAATCTCCTATTCCACCTTCGCACCACGCCACCGGATCTTCTGTGACATTTTTGAACGGTAAAACCCATGTTTCTTCCACGCCCGCACCGCCGGTCACGCCTTCGAAGGCGAATGGGATGCAACCTCGCATTCGTACAGGTGGGCTACCCATGAAGCCCACCAGACCAGCCATCCCGTCTCCCTTACGGCAGACATGGAATGAGAGCGATTCACCACCACAGGCTTCTCCGCCTTCCCGACCCACCCGAGCAGCTGATATTATGACCGAGCTCATCAAGGAGGTGACCCCCACGAAGAAGCCAGATGTCTCTAATCCATACCAGACTGCTAGTCCTGTCAAACCTCCAGCACCAGTGAGGAAGCCTGTGGCTAAGCGACCCAAACCCACTGCCAAGCCTGCTGAGACGCCACGGGCACGAGAACCGGAGATGTCTGCACAAGCTATCATTGAAGCCACTGTCCCCAAGGTGGGTCGGCCCTCCGATGAACCCAGCTGGTTGGCTCATGTTTGCTTCGCAGGGCACCAAACGCTCGAGACCGCCACCGGAAATGGAAAGGCCAACTCGTGGGGAAGACGTCTCAGACAGCGAACCTTTCGCTTCTGCACCCAACGGCTCCACACATACAATCCACTCTGCTTCCTATGTTGTGGAGACAATCACCATCCTGGAGGGTGAAGAGAGCCCTTCCAAGCGGCGTAAAACCCCGCCTGCTAGACCACTGTCCAAGGCCCAAGAAACCGATGAGGTTATTGCTTCCAAATCAATTATACGTCCAGCGGAAATTATCGAGCCTGCCGATGATACTGTCTACATCAATGGCAAGCCAGCTCCATCACCGCCAGCGACGACGCTGTCTCCGCCCTCTGCTACCAAACCGTTATTTGGTGCTGTGAAGACTTCTGCGCCGAAGGAGCCCTCCAAGCTTCGGTATAGCTTCCACGTCGACAAAGTAGAGATCAAGAGTGCGGACGCTGCACCGGCACCACCCCTTCCACCGTTCTTTGCATCCCCGCCTGTACCCTCACCCGCCCTCCCAAAGACCACGGTGGCACCAGCAAAGGCAAAGTTGTCACCAAAGGAGGACGTCCTTGCGATGGATGTCGATGAACTTCCCAAATACATGTTCTCTGTTGGAATAACCTCTTCTTACCCCGCAGGTCCTAGTTTTTCCGCGGCACGCAACGCTGTGCTTTCCTTGACTGTTACTTCCCTCCCTACTTACGAGTTCACCCCCATCATCCCGCCAGTACGCGCTATGAATGGGTTTAATTGGACCGCAGCCGGGATTAAAGCGCCCACCACTTCGGCGCAGACGTGGGTGTGTTCACTTTGCGGCCTGCAGAATCCTGCAGATGTGAAGGAGAAGTGTACGATTTGCGATGCTCCTCGGCAAGCGCCAACTATTACCTCCTCTCCTTCTCCTGCACCTACGCCTGCACCAATCTCTTCTACTCCCACCGCAATAGCACTCCCGACCGGCCCATTAAAGAGCTTTGACTGGTCTGCAGCTGGGATAACACCACCTCCCAAGCCTGAGAGTGGTACATGGATGTGTTCTGTCTGCTCGCTCGCCAATCCAGCGAGCACAGTAGATAAATGTTGTATTTGTGATGCACCTCGTTAAATTATAGGTTTTTCCTCGCTCTTGTTACTCTCAATCCAAGAATCTCCATCCTTGTCGCCGCAATACCACTGGAATATAAACATGTATACACGCTACAAAGGGTTTGCACTCCCTGTAACAAAACCGACACGCCAATGGTTGAACAGCCGATAATCATTACAACGCTCCAAAATCCAACTTGCGCGCCAACGGTCTTTGACCGTCTATCGGTGATGAAAGCTTGCGTTTCAGTTTGTTCGACGGTGCAGCTTTTACGCCTGGGCCTGACACCGACAGTTCGACATTCCCGTCCACTTCTTCGAGAGGGCGGGACTGGGCGGAGGCAGGTTTGGGAAGTTTAGATGGATGTGTTGGGTAGGGGAGGGACGTAAAGTAAGGATGGTGAAGGGCCTGTACGAGAAGATAGTAAGTTCAGAATGGTGAAGACAACGAGACACGTATTTATGCAATATGTAATTCTCGAACAGAGAAGGACAGACCTCTCGTGCACCGATCCGTCGTCGTGGCTCGTATGTGAGGCAGCTACTGAGCAGACTCAAGGCGTCTCCCGAAGCCGCGGTGAAGAGGTCACGGAGGGGAGTGCGAGGGAAGTGTCCTACGGGAACGTAATCTGGGAGTTTAGTATGGCCCTGGGGGACGACAAATCAGGGGTTATGCACACGGGTCGCGGTAGTCAGCCCATGTCGAAAAGACGTGGCAACAAAGGACAGCGGAGCACTCACTGGCCAATCCTCTTCCGTCGCCGTTCCGAGTGCTCGGAAGATGGTTTTCAACTGGTCCATATCTGACTCGCCGGGGAGATATGGCGTGCGCAACATCAACTCTGCGAAGATACACCCAACGGACCAGGTATCGACTGCGGTACCGTAGTATCTACAGCCAAACAGAAGTTCAGGAGGTCGATACCAGCTGACACGGAACAAGTGAGACTTGTGTGACTACTCGGTGAAGTGGGACATGAACGAACCGAGTGATGACCTGGCACGTCATTTTGTATCCGGGGTCTGCAAAGTCTCTTGCGAGACCAAAGTCGGCGAGCTTGAGCTGCCCATCAGAGGCGATGAGCAGGTTATTTGGCTTCAAATCCTACAATCGTCACGGGATGGGGTCAGCAACACAACGTTATAAACCGAATACCGAATTGGCCCTACACATAATTATCAAAGGATAGACGCACCCGGTGGAGAATGAAATTCCTATGGCAGAACTCCAATCCACGAAAGGTCATTGCCATCCACGATTTGATGTCTGCAGGCAAAAAGACGAGCGTGCGATCCTTGATGATTGCTTCGAGGTCGCTATCTAAAAACTCGAGGACGAGATTGAGGTTTGTTTTCGAGGAGAATACATCCATGAGCTGGCGGTCGGTCGGGTGGGCGTTGTATTGTATTGAAGGAACATACGAAGAGAAAGAGAAATACCTCGATGATATTCTGGTGGTGTAGCTCACGAAGATATTTGACTTCGCGAATGGCAGACATGTCGAGGCCATCTTTGAACTGCCCGACTTTTATCTTTTTGATGGCGACCTTTCTCGAGGTAGATACTTCGTGACCTATCGGCGTGGAATAAGGAATGAATAAGGAATACGAGCGAATGACGGACCTCTGTAGACCACGGCGTAGGTACCTTCGCCGATTTTCTGGTCTTTGGCCCTGTAGTACGCGCAAGACAGTCAAGACGGCACACGAGAGCGAGCAGACAGAAGTTACCAATTTTTCTGACGCTCTGCGTTGGCTTTTTCGACGGCATCCATTTTATGTAATATGAAGCTGGCTTGTCGTGGCAGGAACTCCTCAAAGGGAGGTTTTCCTAATATGGAAAAATATAATCAGTCAGTCACATCAAGTTTTCAAGTTCGGTTCGGGATCTTGAAATATTGACCCCTGCCTGACCTTCCGCTCACGAACAGAATGGCAACATGTGGTCCAGAATGTTCATGACTGCAACAGCGGCGAACGTCGCGCCATCATCCGCCATCATTTCACTTACAGCCCCGTTCACCCGCGCCTCGCTCACAAAGATCAGAGATGCCCTCGCGGGGGCGGTGAACCAGGATGGCATTGCCCCGGACACGACAGAACTACACGCAGCTGTCCTTGTCCCCCTCTGCAACGTAAACAACACACCCGGCGTACTACTCGAGGTCAGAGGGAAGCTGAGGACGCATGCTGGTGAAGTGAGGTGGGTGTCGGAGCGATGCTGCGTGGTTCTTACCCTGACTTGAGAGGCAGCTTTCCAGGCGGGAGAGTAGACAAGGTAGTGATCTCCCCCTCCCTCTTGGTGCTCGCGAGCGGTGGACCATGCTCATCCCCATTAGACAGATCCATCTTTCCTAGCCGCTGCGTTGAGGGAAACGCACGAAGAAGTGGGTGTTCTCCCTTGTCAGATCGAGGTCATAGGGCAATTTGGTCCTGCCGAATTGAGTCTCAGAGGTCTCCGAGTGTGGCCCTACGTCGTACGTCCCCTATCTGGTCCCACACTAACCAGCCCATGGTGAACTTCCTGCATTCAGGGTTTTATCTATCCGCGTGCAAACGCACCGTTGCCCTCGAGCCACGAATCAAATACCCATTCCAGGCAAACCGATCTCGGCTCGGAAATTAGAAATACATGTCAATGCCAGGACGCGTTCGGCGATAACTTTGATACACCACTCCCATCTATATCTCTCACTTCGTTGACGATATCCCGACCCGAGGTAGCTACCATTTTCCATCTTCCCCTTACGGCTTTCGTCTCGAGCGCTCGGCTCAAACCTCATCATTTCCGTGGTGGAAGACCGTACTGGGCCATCGATGTTTCGGATCTTCTTCCACCCGGCGGTCCGTGGGAGTCAAGTGATACACGTGGACAGTCGGAAATCAATGGCGGCAGACTTGAAGTCTGGGGGTTAACAGGGTGGTATCTCTCCCTGCTGATGAAGGTGTTGAAAGTCTACCAATAGATACAGCATTGGTCGTCTAGCAAGCGAAACCAACCGCCATGGTTCGGTCTATGGATTGCATCAGCCATCTTCGTACAAAATGTTCGTAATAGGGATCATTAGATTGTTATGATACAAGAAGGTATTGACGATGGACAAGAATTTGACATGGAATGACAGATAGACCCATCCTGCATCATGATCACCTGAACCCAAAGGAAATCATGTCATGGTAAGTGCGTAAGTGGAATGTTGTACTCTCGAGGTAAAAGGAACGAACAAGCTATGTGTCCATGTGGAATATGTGAGCATTAACAAAGAGCGAAAGATAGCGATGCGACCAAGGCGGCAGCTTGTTATCGTATGAATATTAGGTGGATGCGAAAGATCGGGGGTAGAGAAATCGTTAAGAAAGCAGAAGACACGAAAATAGATACACCTGATGATAATAGTACAGATCTTCATATGGGACCGCGACTCTGCATTGGACCAGGGAATGCAGACGACAATGGTGAGACCTGGTTTTGGGTCGGGACATCAGCGTCGAGGGACGTTCCGTTACTTATTGCCGGAGCTGAGCTTGTACTTGGCGTTGTTGGTGCACCACCCGGGGTTGGCACCTTCCCGATGAACCAAGAAGGCACCCAGCCGCGATCACCACCCTCTTCCTTGACAGCCTACAAGATGAATCGTTAGCTTCAGACAAAATTGAAGTAGTGGAAACGCACATATGACCAATGGTTGTATCGCTTGAACACCCTCAATGCATCATCCTTTGCCAAATCCAACTCCTCGTCTCCTTTCTTCTTGTAGTCCATCAATGCAATGCCAGGGAAACTCGTTGATATAATGCTCAATGGCAAGATCGGTGTCTTGTTCTCGGAGGCATCGGAGGATCCAGAGGCCTTGGCTGCTGCAGTTGCTTCGGCTATCGCTGATGCGACTGGGACATTCGTCTCCAACAAACAACCTGCGGGCACCCATCCTTGTTTTGAAGTATCGGTGTCGACAACACCGGAGCCCGTTGGGTCCCGTTGCACGACCCACCAGCCACGGGCTCGAGAAAGAATGACAAAGGTATCACCGCTATACGCCTGGATGAGACAGCTACTAGATTGTGAAGGAGAAAGAACACGGACACGATGACATCAAATTCGTCCTCTTGTTCTGCCATATAGGGGTATATGGCCACCGCATATGAAACACCCATAGATGGAGGTATCTCCCTTTTCGTACTCTCTGCTTCATACAAGGTTGTTGTTCTAGATTTGGTGGGGTCGGAGCTCTGTCCCGAGTTGACCGACGTAGCGGAGATCATCTCGCGACTGCTGCTATCCTCACCAGATTTATTTTCGACGACCGGGGACATGACCTCGGGCCAGCCAGCTTGCGGCGTAGTGCCCGTGAGGGGTGTTGGTGTCGATAGGTCACTCACCTCGAGCCTCGGAGGACGGGCAATTGCTTTGCCCTGGCCAACCGCGATAGGCTTGTTAGGGTGCGAGGGTGTGACACTAGGTGTGCTATTGTTGCTGTTTGTATGCTCGGATGAAATGGAGGCTTTGCGTAGAGCGTGTTTTTGTTGAGCAACCGCGATTGGGGAACGTATGTCTTTGATATGTTTGAGCATGAAAACGGGATTTTTCTTCGCATCCTTTAGTTTTTGAAAGAGAAGCAACGGTTTCTCATCGTAACTCAGACATCGTTCGATACGATTTCCTGTAAAATAGATGGTGAATGATTGAGGACAATGTAACGGGGGTGTGCCCAGTACCAGCTGATCCGTAACAAATAAACATGGCATAGTTTTGCCAGTTGTCGTTATTGATCTTATATTTCTTCAACGCGGCCGGCAAGACTTTCCACGTCGGGTCCTCCAAGCTAACTTTGAAACTCTTGAGATTGTCTGAACTCTCTTGCCGATTGGTTCTTGCAGATGACGATGGCTGAGAACCAGGCGATTCGGTCGTGGAGAGTGCTGGGTTCCTTTGTGATGCAGAAGAGCCAGATTGGATTGGATTAGGCTGCGTCGAGCGAACCTGAGAGACGTCATGTTCCATTTGATGAGGCGAGGGATTTGGAGACTCTATCTCTGGCTTTGTGGGAGACTTTGCAGGATTTGGGTACTGAGCCCATTTAAAGGAAGGTTGTCGCTTTAGTGTGTGTTCATCCTGCTTGCGAGAATGGTGAACAGTCTGCCAACGTGCCGTGTGTCAGTAAACTGCTCGTACCGATCGTTGTGAATTACGAACTTGGCTGAATTCCTCGAGCAACATTTCGACGGTCCCCTTTAGACGTCTGTTGTCTTCTTCGAGATGGTAGACACGCTGAGCTATAAATTCGGGACGCAATGAGGAAGAGGAAAGAAGGACCGAACGAGAGGCACCCACCCTGGTCCCTGACGAAGTCATTGAGTTTCTCGACAGACACGGCACGTTCCTGAGCTTCGGCTGCAAGACATGGCTCAATATGAGGAGGCCGGTGCCGGTGGGTGAAATGGACATACAAGGGGGGACGTAGTGATCCGAGTCGATAGGTATGTGGCATGCGAGCTTGGCTTGGTAGATTGCTTTGAGGATGGCTAGCCTCTGGCCGACGGTGGCGACTCCGACTGCCTTGAGGGTCTCCGGATCCAGCATGCACAGAACGTCTCCCGAGATATTATGTTCTGGATAGCACGAGGTGAGCTGTAGTTGCCACAGGGTGAGCGAGGCAGGGTACCTCTGATCTGGTGTTCGTACTGCGGAAATCCCAGAGCAGTGAACCACTGGTGAACGCGGTCCTCGTTCCAGTCGAGGATGTTTTCGCCGTCGTTGGCGATGTCCATGTCCATGAGAATGGGGGTGTGAGATGGAGGGACGGAAGAGAGAAGAAACTGACCGAGGATCCACAACGACATTGTCAGATCACGTGGCGGAGCCTACAGTATGAGCTTGACCAGAAACGACGATGGACAATCCGTGGGCTTCAGCTTGGGACAATCCATGGCCCCCTCACGAAGCAGATATTGCTTGGTCTCCAGACACCACCACTCCTCGCACACCATCTACCACCGTTCAGTCCCAGGACATCACCGCACAGGACCAACATAGCACCTCTCAACCGCCTTCGCCAACTGTCAAAGGCGCTTCCGTCTCGGATCACCAGGTTGCTCGTTCCATATCACCTCCCCGAGACTCTTTTTACCCCGTGCCTGAAACATCTGATGCAACCCCTCACAATATTGCATCGGTTGCACGTCCATCTGACGAGGAGAATCTCCAGGCTCCATCAAATCATCCTGACGACTACTGGGGCGTGGCGTGGGCCACCGCGCCCTCTTCCGAAGCTACTCCCACGGAAACTCGGCCCCCTGACCAGTGGGAAGCTGCCCGCCAGGAGAAAGAGAAACTCAATCGCACGGTGGTACGACATTTGTACAAGCGTACACTACAGCTCATTCCTTAGTCTAGTGCAGCCTCCAGAATTGCTAGACGCCTTACTCCGTCATTGCCAACAAGTCTCGCAAGAGATTTGGCCAGCGCCTGAAACCAGCAATGAGGACAACTGGAGTTCGGGTTTCGACGATCTTCCAGACATGTACGTCTTGAAATCTCGGGGACTTGGCGGTTTACATCTTGCAACGATCTTGACGTCCCCCCCTAGCGCCGCGTTTCTTGCTCAGTTGCTTCCCGCTGATTCGACACTGCCGCCCACTGTGCAGTTCTCAGCAACTGCCACCGCAAAGGCGATGAATGAAGCACTTAAGCTGACACGTCATTTGCCTGCGTCGGCCAGCAGCCCTCTGTCTCGCTTGTTGGCCTCCAAAGGATCATTAGAGTGGGAGAAATCCATCAAAGCTAAGCAAGATATCGTTCCAGATACGGCACACGTTGGGTGGAGAGTTCTTGAAAAGGAAGATCGTCTTAGCACAGTCGAGGAGTCGAAACCGAGGAAAGCTACCGGTGGCTTACTGTCGTTTTGGAACCGCAGGGCGTCCGCAATCCAAGCTGCTCCGGTCGAGACTCGCAGCGAACGATCCAGGTCCCCTGCAAGGTCAAGTCTAGAAAGTGTCAAGTCTGCTCCCCATCCACCGCCTTCCCAAGCTGCGTCGCCATCAGAGGCAGCCACGCCACCGCCACCGCCACCTCCAGACTTTCACCCTACAGTGGTGGCAACTGCGCTGGCTCCTTCAGCTGTTTCACGCTTCCTGAATCGATTTTCGCGCACAAAAGGCGCTCAGCACAGCACCTTGGCGCTTTCTTCTGATGACCTTGAGTTTCTCTCTGACATCGTGCCGAGTGCAAGTGATCCACCTGACGAAGACGTCGACGATGGTGCCCTGGACGCGCTGGCAGGTGCGAGCAATTCATTATCTCTTCCGCCAAAATTGCCACCCCCGATTCCGCCACCTCCCAAGCAACCAATACTGTCAACTGGTCCCTCTTCGGCACTTAGGCTTGGAACCTTGGATGATGCGAGTGTGATTGGAAGTGCACCAACAGCCTTCCAGATGCAAGATGCAAACCATACACTCAATGTTCCTGTCCTAGTTACCCCACTATCACCGAAGCCTACCGCTTCGTTTGCGCGTACACAAAGCCCCCCTTCATCTCTGAAAGACGTAGCAACACCAACCATCGCGTTTGGACAGTCGAGCATACTGTCAATACAGCAAAGATTCCAACCAAGCTCTCAGCCCAACTCACAGCCTCATTCCTCCTTCACAGTTCCATCACTCTCTATTCCTCCACTCCTCCCCCCACCACCGGTTTCTCCTCCACAAACACCTCGACCAGGTGCCTTCCCCCCGATAATAACACCTGGCCACTCATCCACGATGCGGAGCACTGATACTTCTTCGTTCCACGACCCTTACGACACCGATGACGAATTCTCTGCGTTTACATCTTTTCCGTCCTCAGCTCCTGCGCCATTTACGTCTTCAGATCCATACCCTTCTCAAAGATCCCCTTCGCCACCCTCACCACCTCCGCGTCGTACGTACGAGCGCACACACTACCCAAGCTCGTCCTCTACATCATCAATATTAAGTCCTGCATCTCAAACATCGGTAGATCTGTTATGCTCTACAAGAGCTTCTGTTTCGGCATCCTTGGATAGTTTTGATGATTTTGTTTCTCTACCTTCGGTGGTGCGAGGTGAGAATAGTAAAAGCACACCGTCACCACCTCCATTACCCACCAAACCTCAACCTCAACGTAGGCAACTTTCGCGTATCGACACTCTCGCCTCCCGTGTCTACCATGCCCATACCCCGAGTCAGACATCCACCTCGCCGACCGTTCATGCCAGCCTCATGAATAGCGTGTTCTCGGTTCCATCTGTCAGCCATGCAGAACATCAGCGTACGCAGAGCCTCGTTAGCCATGCGGCAGCGCGTGGGGGGCTGCTGTGGCCAAACTCACCCGATTTAGATGAACAGAAAGTGAGGGCAATTCCACCACCTCCGTCGTCCTCTACGTCGCCAACGTCATTGATTGGAGGGGAGGCATTTGATTTGTTGGGTGGTGGTAACACTCTTAGTGGTGGTTTGGAGGTTTCGCCCTCGCCACTGGGTGTGGTTGGGGGCATCGGGATGGATTCCACTGTGTCATCCACTGCGACGAGTGCCTTGCATGCACCTTTTGGAGTCGCGGGCGGCCCAGGAAAGGGACTTGGTTCGAGAAACCCACTACAGCCCACCCCCCCATCATTGCCTTCCACGTCTACACCCATAATTTCGCTCTCTTCTCTGGGTACCCCTCTCTCTGCCACAGCTAGAAATACCGGATCATTACAACTTGCGAAGCCGAAGCAGATGGGTGGATTATCGGCACAGGATCTATCATTCTTCGAAGGGTTGTAAATCTTTTTCGAAGAGCGTCAATGTCGTCCCAGATGAATGTAACTTGCGCAGTACGTACTACGTAGGCACGAATATACTACGTCACTCAATTAATTGCGAAGCCTTCGGGACAAAAAATAAGAGAACAGTTGTTGCCGTCAAGAAATTTATACATCTTTACAGAGTTTCGATTACTCTAAAAGAGCATGGAAAAGAACAGCGCGATGAGAACATAAAATTCAAGACGTCGCACTGGGTTGGTGTTGTCAAGCAGAGAACTTGAGCGAATGAAACTCGAAGCAAGCAGAATGCAAAAAAAAAATTGTAATCCACCGAGTCCAGTATCGCTCGAGCTTCCCTTCTCAGGACCTCCTAAACATCCAGGACGAGCCGCTCTGCGCGTCATGCCCATGTCCATCATCGCGATAACCATGCCTACCCCGTTCAATCTCGTACTCCTTACCCTTTCCTAATCTCGTGACGAGTACTCGTGTTCGTGTCTGTGTTTGTGTCTGTGTCTGTGTCTGTGCTCGCGTCCATCGGCAGGATAATCATCGTGATGAACGTGAGGCCTCGTTGAACGTGAACGGAGAGGTGGTTGAGCAACCGCTTCGGAGTAGGGAGGAGGAGGAGGAGACATGCTGACGTCTTGGGTCGGATAAGATACAGGTGGTGCAGGAGGAGCGCTCGGTAGTAAGGCCCTTGGAGGCTGAGAGGTGGGCTGCTCGATACCGTTTATCGTGCGACGCTCGGTTCCGTCCGGGTACCGATAAGTAACGTGTTCATTGCCCTACGTAATCGTCAGTATGATAAGGAGACCAAGCGGGAGAACCACGAATGCCCACCTCCGAGTCCCTGCGCACGCACTTGGTGTGCGTCACGCCATTGACATTAGAGCTCGACCAACTCTCAGAGACCCACCTCCCCCCGCTTTCGCCATTGCTGGATGAATGCATCCTGCTGCCCTGCATGCCTCCGCCACTGAAATCGAACGGAGAAGGTGACATGGAAGGGAAACCACTGTTAAAGAAGCCACCGCCAAAGTGATTCGATCCGAAACCGCGGCGTCCGACTGGATTGTCAAAGAAGGGATCAGCCTCGAACGCTCTGTGAAGGTCCCCAAATATCGAGTCGAACAAGACGAATGGATCGGTGAAACCCCTCGGGCCAGGTCGCGACCCGAATCCGAATCCACTAAATTGATCCATGCTAGGACCACGGAAGAAGGGGTTGTGGGAGAAGGGAACGCGGAAGAAGGGGTTCGAGAAGGAATCGTGGGGTCCATTGGCGAATGGGCCTTGGGGGGCAGGCTCTGGAGGGGGCCAGACACCCTGTTGATCGTATGCTGCTCTGTTCTGAGGGTCACACAAGACTTCGTATGCGTTATTTACCTGACGGCGAGGCATGGGTGAGCGATAAATGGCAGGATAGCGAGGATGTGGTGCATACCTGGCGGAACAAGTCCTCGGAGGCGGATTTCTCGGCTGCAGATGCACCTCGGGGCAGGCGATCAGGATGGGTCTCCAAGGCCTTTCTCCTGTAGGCCCTTCGGACTTGGAGAACGTCTGAGCACTATACACGCGGACTAACAGATGTTATGACCTACTTTCCTCCGAAGTTGCATTACGGCCGATGCCCAATACTTCGTAGAGATTCGTGGCCATGGTCTCGTCGACAAAGAAAGCTAGAAAATGGTTGGAACTATTAGTTGTGATCGAAAGTTGGTCGAGGGGGAGAGGAGCAGATGGACATACGAGTCAAGATGGGTCGTGGCCACCGTCGGGCATGTGCATGAACCACTAGTGACTGTTGTTGTGGCTGCGCTCGATCTTTTAGCAATCCTGCCGCTCACCTGCTGGCAACAAGCTTATGGGTCTCCAGGAGGTCGTGTTGTGCGCCACGGCACCCCAGCCATCAGGTTCAGGACCAATACCAGCCTCAGGGCCAGGAGCATTCGTCTTGCATGACCTCCAAACAAGCAACGTCCTCTCCTCCTTCAAACAAACCAGCTCTACACCACATTGCAGTGCCTTCGTAGAGACAAAGGATGGTCAGGGAGGAATTATGCTTGCAGCGCAATCAGACAAGGCCCTTTTACATGTCTATAATTTTCAAAAGGTACGTGTGTCCCGAGTCCCCCAAGGATCGTCTGCCGAGAAATGACTATCGACGAACAGGACCAGATCGCTCTCAAGATGGTTTTGCCGGAAAAGCTGACTTGTCTGGCATTAGATCTCAAGGCAAGATACTGTGCTGGTGGTACCGCTCAGGGACGAATATACCTCTGGGAGGCGCGTTTCGTTTCATCGTTCTCAGTATGCCCCATGTCATGACGCTTTGGATAGTAGGTCGCGTCGGGCATACTCTACAATTCTTGGGATGCTCACTATCGCCAAGTGAATGTGCTAAAGTTCACCTACGACGGAACGGTATTGGTGTCTGCCAGTGAAGATGCCGGTATCAGCGTCTGGTCAGTGTCGAAGTCTGTGTTGATTTTTCTTGGCGTAAAAAAAAGTCTTGTAAACTGACTCCGTCCTCCCCTCAGATTGGTAGACGACGATCTTCAAAATGATCACCCTCTTCCACAATTCACACTATCGGACCACACTCTGCCAGTGACGGATGTCGTGTGCGGTCTAGGTCCATTTCCGACGTGTCGCGTACTGACTGGATCGCTTGACCATACCGTAAAGGTAACCAGACTGTCAAACTGGTTGGTTCTCGACTTGACTGACAGCATAATTAGTTATGGGATCTGGCCACCCAGTCCTTGGTAACGACTTTCCATTTTCCAAAGCCAATACGTTGCATCATGTGGGACATCTGTGAACGCCACTTCTTCGCCTCTTCACCCGACGGATCCATCTACCAGGTAAACCTATTTCGCGAACGCGAAATCAAAAATAATGCAGGACCCTTTATCGAAGCTATCGGGGGTGCAGGTGCATCCGACGTCGTCCGCTTCGATGCGGACGGCACAACAGGGCGAAAACGACTGATTGACATTGGTCAGCCTGTGACTGCTCTTTGTATCACAATGAGCGGGTCACTGCTTCTGGTTGGGACGACATCAGGGCTCATCCACGTCTACGACATTGCGTCGCAACAACTTCTGCGGACAATCTCGACACATAAAGGAATGTCGATATCGTTCCTCGCGACGATGCTGAAGCCTCCGGACCTCGTGGGCCATATTAGTCTTTCTCTGAACGTGACCAGCGTGGCAGACGCCCGCGATGTGATGCCAGTGCGGCCGGTTGCAGCATTCCATCGGATGAAAGATGTGAACGCAAGAGAGCTCCACGAGGTGTCGATGATGTTGCCAATCACGAGCGAGGTGAGTTGTTTATTTGTCGTCGGAAGAGGGAGTGCTCATTTCGGCAGACGTCACAAATTGGCCGGTGTGAATATGACTATTCCGAATCTGAATTTCAGCGGGATCTTTTTTCATTCGTTCAGCCGACTGAGGCAGAGCCTTTGGGAGCCCCACTGACCAGTAGAGTTGCGGAGCTCGAGGCGGAGGTGGAGCAGTTGAAGGAACAGCTGGGGAAGGCGAAAGGCGTGAATGATGCGATATGGCAAGTTGTGGTGCAAAAGGCGGTCAACGGGTAGAAACACATGTGGCTGTGAGACCGTGTGAACAAGTTGATTACCTGGCCCACCCTCGCTCGATTTTCTTGACGGGTTGGATTCAAAAATGGGTTTCAAACAAGGCGCAGTGCTCGCATCTTGCTCGTTTTTCCTTGGTGTGTTGCGTTCCGTGTGCAGGTTGTAAGCTCGCTGACGGTGCTGCATTTTATAAGGCGTGCTGTTCATATGCTTCTTCGTCGACTACCGTATCTTGTACCAAGGCTTGACCGAAGACACCATCAAGGATGGATTCCAATTTTACGCTACGTTCTTTAATGCGCCCCCAGCCATCAAGGTCGGCCCATCAGGAACCTTACTTGACCCCGCAAGTTGACGAAACTGCTTTAGGCACTTTTGCATGGCTTCATAGGAGTTGGGCTGATCGGCCTTGTTGCAAAGCTCGTCCAATGGGACGAGAGCGCTATGTTTTTTGACGGCTCGAGCTTAGGTGAAGCCCTTTTCGCAGCCTTCTGCGAGTATTTTGTACTCACGAATCGGTCCAAGCCGCCTACCTCTTCGCAGTATCAGTCTATCTGGCCGTGACAGTCCCGTGCTTGCGCACGATCGTAACTCCAGCCGAGGTGGATACCATGGAAGATCGCATCGAGGCCATGAGAATCGTGTCGGCCGGGAATACGATTATGATGCTTGTTCTCGGAGCGATATTGGGGTTACAGGTAAGTCCTGATTGCCGACCGCGCGGTCCTCCGTCTTGGTTCTCGGATGGTGCGACGCCGTCCGACGCGCGAGTTTCTTTCCCAAGCGCGCACACGTATTTTCGCGGCGTCCCGTAGCCGACGCCGTTTCCCGTACTTTCAGTCTCCCCCGACGGCTGCTCGATTTTTTAATTCGTTTCCTTGCTTGCACCTCACATATAGTTTTACGGTCCGCTCACGTTTATTCATGGGAACAGGGTGGCCAGGAATATGCACGCAGGGTTGAGCTGAAGGAACTGGCAAAATTGGACAAGGCGGAAAAGGAGGAGGCTGCGAAATCAACATCGGACAAAGAGAAGAAGGAGTAAGCCTCTTTTCGTGCATCTCTGTTCTGGAAGTATACATGATACGGGTAGTTGCATTATTTAATGATGACAGTTTATCCCTCTCCTCGAGAGCCCCTCCGACATTAATAGAATAGAACGACAAACCGCAGTGCAGGCGGAGTTCCCTGCCAGTGTTTTCCGAGGGGAACTTGCTTCTCAGGGAGAGGTGTGAGAGCGGGATAAGTGTTAGCCAAGTCTTTTTTTGTAGTTATCCTCGTCAGCCTCGGAGCAGCGCCGCTCCAACTTGCAAGACCACCCCAAAACCAGGTGGCAAATATCCGTTCCGTTGGTCTCTTAATCGATGTCGTCAAGCAGAATAGTGATGCTGCTGTCTTGGTGTGCGGACAATCGTATCCAGATCGACTCGAGGTTACGGATCATCGACAGTCAGCAGCGCCCTCACTGCGAAGCCGACTCGATAGCCTCCGACTCACCCTCCCGCGAACGCGGTCTTTCCGTGTACTCACGCGAAGAGCTGATTGATTGTGATTGTACCCGTGAGTCCCCATCAAACCACCCCCGGCGTTCTGGTCGCAGAAGCCGTTCGTGTCCCCTTCCTTTGATGCTTCATTCGGCCCTGTGAGGGTCTGTGTTGACGTGCGAATGAGTGTTATTGAAAGGAGACCAATCGTTCTCCCGCTTTTTCAGATTGTGGGGCCATTGACTCTTCTGCGAGAATGTCACATCCCGTTTCCTCGCCCAACTCGGGTTTCAGGGGACTCACGCCCTCTGTCTTTCTATGGTGTCGCAGTCGTTCATATTCCCAAGTCCGCCGTTTTGTCAGTCAAGTCGTGCTTCTTCTCCCAGCATGTGTCGTTTGTACCTTATGGTCACGGTGCACACCTTTCCCTTGCTCTCGCGCTCTACGGAGAACTGTGCGTAAGCTTTTTTTATATTCTTTGACGCTTGTTGGCCGCGGTGTTGACATATACTGCTCCCTTTGCTGGCATCGGCTGGACGCGTTCGATACCTCCTATCGCTATGATTCTCACACTGCAAAATAATCGTCCCTACAATCCCTACTGGGATGAACGCGCGAACATCAACGCCAACTCCACTTCACCTAATACGCCGCCCCCGTCCTACGATCCTCGCATCTTCCAATTATGAATCCGGGATTTTCCTTATCTGCGGATGCTTTTGCAATGATGGCACCTCGACTATTTCTTTTGATGACTTGCTTTATCAAGCTTAGCGGGCCAACTTTCACGATGGTTCAGTTACCTTCAGACCCTACCGTGGGAAACAGTGGACATTGCCATGTTTTGGGGTGTCATCGATGTCATCGAAACTCGGCCATGCACTTGCTCAGCCCGCGGATGCTTGAACACCAATGACACCTCGGGTGCAGCAGATGAATGTCAACGGCAGATCACCCATTCCCAATGTCCACGGTGCCTATGGTTGCACGACAACCAGAATGCAAGGGAATGGCTTGAGGTCACAGAGTTTGATCGGGAGCAGGTAGGCTTGATGGTGAGTCTGATAAGCCTATGTTTGGTTCATTCTGCTATGTCTTCTTCCACACATTTTCAAGCTTTCTTTGTTTCGTTTACTCTCTCGAGTCCCTTCATTTGCTTTCAATTTGCTTTTGTCAGCATGGTTCCTTCGGGACCTTGCGGATTACTGAATGGGACTTATCACGCCCTTTCCAACTTCTTGCCACCGCGCGTGTCAATCTACTCCTTACATTCATTTCATTCATTCCCGTTCACTTTTATTACTTTTTGATGCGCTTCGGGACACAACCATCACTGTCAGTTCGCACACCCTGTCGTGATGCGCTGGCTTGGAAGATTCATATCATCAAACCGCCGCTCGCATTTTCCCGTAGGTTATGGCATGCAGAACTGCGCATGCATGTTGACTGATGGAAAAGTGGGCCACGCGGTGGCGGTCACGCTCTATATGCGGCGTCGCTCGTGAATAGGTACATGAGCGCCTAACACGAGGTGTGCGGTTTAAACAACGATCGTGACTCGGGGATGTCCGGCGGATCTTTTGATCTGTCGCGTTTGTTTATCCGTCTTGTGTCCGCACCGTCTTGACAAAGCTACGACACTATATCAATGCCAGTCCAGACAGGTCGGTGCAAGGGTCTTCATTTCTAATGAGCAAAGCACGTTACCCTCGTGGCCAGGTCTGTAATAATTGCAACCCGATCAACATTGAATTACCCAGATTCAATCACCACAACCTCATTCTTCCGATTCTGCACAATCTATTTTCCTCGTTGAATGGTGTCGTCATTCTCAGATTTCCCTAATATTTCACGCTTTCTATTTGTTGCAAATGCTGTTTCCTCAATCCGTTCAGCCACTTCCCTATCTGCCGCGCCATTTAGATTTGTGCGGCCCGCGAGTCTCCGTAGACCCTTGATCCAGCAGACTTGCAAACGATGTGATTGTGTTCACCTTCCTTTGGCCTTCATTCTTCGGTCTTTTCTTTTTTGACTCTTCATGTATTCACAGACAAGTGCTTAGTAACTAACGCGTAATCTGCAAGCAGGAAGAAGTACGTCAATACTACCTTGATGTCGTGGAACCCACGTTTCGCGCAGCCTCGACCAACCCTGGGCTGGAATATAACCCATTATTGCGCAGCAGACCAGATAGACCTGGGGATTCCGCTGCAGATACCGACCAAAGGCTATACGAGGTTTCATTCCCGGGATTTTGCCACGCGTATTCGCTCGTTTCAACACGTGCATTCTGGGTGGATGCGTATCATGGTCTAGCAATGGTTCCAATTGCCGACGCGTAAGTCACACCTCACCTTCTTGGCCGACTTTGCACGGGGCGTGGCATTGGCGCCACGAGGTCCCCGTATCCAAAAATAGGCATCTGCTTTTCCTGCTTTGTTGGTTGCTACCTCACTCCAATGATGCTTGTTCATTTCGTGAATAAGCAGGCTGTACATTTGATTGAGGATCACAAGTTCTAATTACGCTTGTGGCTCAAGGTAGACGGGAGGTGGCCGTTGCTACCCTCTACCTCTGCTTGTTGTGCGGCGTAACCAATAGAACGGCACCACCCCATTTTCCGTCCCGTCATGCTGGTGGAGGGGACATCGTGAGCGAGAACTCGATGACGTCGTAAATACGTCCACTTCGAGTGTCTTGTTGGTTCCCCATGCTTGATGCCCCCAGTCTCTTAATTTATTCCGTCCAGCGTGTGCAAATCTGACCCACTTTCCAGTTTCAACCATACGAACGATAATCATGTACAAATGGAGGTGAGTAACGAAACTCGATCCTTCTCGTCCAAGTCGCACTCTATCGGGCGGGGAATGATGGCCATCTTCGCCCACTGCTACTTTCTTTTGAAGGATGTTCGTACGTATATTCGGGGGATTGATGAGTCTCGCTTGCAGAGCGATTATGACGTCTGTGTCGAATGTGGCTCTCTCGCCGAATGTGAGCACGATCGTGAGATGGGAAGTACGACGGTCCCTGCTTCACTCCTGTCGAATGTACATCCACTGTCGCATGATGGTACACCGACATCCAGCGGGATCGACTACCTTGAAATGCGTACCGTGCGGCCCATCCCTCCATCCAGTGAAGTGTTTAATACGTACGGTTCCTTGCCCAACGCAGCGCTCCTCTCTCGATATGGCTTCGCACTCCCCGAGAATGAATGTGACATCATCCGAATGGTGTTCGACCCGTCATCGACGATGAGGAACCTCTTCAAGTATGTCGGGGAGGATGAGCATGCCGTCACGGGAGCTTCTATGTTCGGACACCTTGGAATCAGGAACGCGTTCAGGGTGGGTGACTGTACCGATGACGGCGGTGTTGACAGTGAGTCTCATTTACGATAGGAACAGCAGCCCTTCGGTCAGGGCATCGTGGACAGCGAAGCTACTCCTTCGTTGTCTGTATCTGTTGATGTTGGCGAACCTTGCGCGAGTAAAACTGTCAGCCATCTAAGCGAAATAAACCGACTGCTCCGCGTTTTTACTCACGTCGCGGGTATATGGTGCTCGGATGTGACATGGGACGAACAAGACGACGGGCTGGTATTCAATCCGCAGTCCCCACCGACAGGAACGATCTCGTTTCTAACCGGTGACATGTCTGTTCGGATCAGTCATGACTTGGTTATCAACTCTGACGGGAAGATGTCACACAACCTCTGGCTCTTTTGCATCCTTGTCGCCTTGTTTGCTGCTCGGTCGCATTTGGGAACTTCTTTTGGAGACCTGATCGAAAGGGTTGAAGGCGGACCTGAATCTATCACTTTGCTGACAGAATTCAAAGCAAGGTTAATTAGCGTTCAGGGATGCGTTGAGCGCCTTCGCCATATCCATGATGGAAACAGTGTTGACGGCGACATGGAAGGTGGTAGCAATCATAGATCAACATCCTCCCCTCCCTTACCCCATCGGGCACCTTCATCACTCAACCTGGATTACGACACCGAATCAGACGATTTCGCACAGCCTGGACTTGCGATAGAAGTCAGAGGCACATTGACTTCCGTCACCGCAGTCTCGGGTTCGAACAGCCCACGCAGGGATTCATCTAAACCAAAAGTTACCTTGTGTCGGCCCCTAGGGACCGGACCCCGGGACTCTGAGATAAGCACGCGCTTCTCGCGTATACCGCAAGCGTCGTCCAAGCTCTCCCAAGCTCCGATATCGTATCATCCTATGCTACAAGCAACGGGGGAGTCATATCAAGAAACGTCCCCATCCTCGACGAGAACAGACACGAACCACGCAACTGGATATAGCTCCCAACGCGACCGCAGTCGAAGCACGGAGGGAGGGCGGCCCTCGAAGCGCGTCCGCCGCTGCAGCGATTCCGTCGTGGAAAACCGGGGGAGTTGGCACGTTGATAGATTAGGGAGAGCCACACCCGAGTCTGCACGGGAAGAAGGGCAAGATCGGGAAGTGCGAGACACGTCCAACGATGAGGACGACCCCGACGCAACCCACCGCGTGGCGCTTCTGCTGGCGCGCATTGTGGTCGGTCTATGTCACGACCGATATCGCTCTCCGACGCTTAGCAAAGAGCAGCGCGGCATCGGTATGACTGCAGCACAACTCGGGGACCTGCTTGATGTGAGTATTTTTTTTTTGGGGGGGGGGGGGGGGGGGGGCCGGGTTTTGTGTTCGGTTGCT
>JBBPMQ010000014.1:71675-126202 GCA_038090375.1 Boletus rubroflammeus
GCCTCCCTCCCTGGAAGGGCCGGGCGGCCTTTGAATAGTATGCCCCCCCCCCCCCCCCCTCTCTCCTGATAACGACCATCATGCCAGTCCATCAGTCATGCATGCTTCTCCCGTTGATAGATGGTGGTGCTCACCCTATACAAAACGATGACGATGACGATCATACATCCCTTGATCCCAGAAATATTATCAAGACACGCACAAGAAGGTACGAGGGCAAAAAAACTGGATAAACGGTTTCACCGCGTGGGCGATTCGCGGACGTTTGAAATTGGGACAAAACCCACGATTGTCCTGCAGTGGGACTCTCAGCGACCCAGGCGCGCGCTTACAAACTTTACCCGGAGGTTTCCATAAGTGTGTCTCGAACCATCCCCCTCCGGCTCTTTCGGACCGGAACCGACGCCAAGGGACACACCGCGCCGACAAATCCTATTTCGCGCTCGCGATGAAGCATGTATAACCCCCCTTCGAAAGTCGGGTTTTGCACTGCAGGACCGGTACCATTACCATGCTGGAAACCGAGATCACAATATATACATACGCCAAGTAGAAGAAAACCGTTTGCAAATTATCTTATCGTCATGCTAGTGAAAATCGCCGCCGTCCCAAGAGTGCGAACGCGGCCCAGATAACCTCGCTGCGCTTGAAGGCCTGCGGCTCGGCGCTGCGGGTGAACCGAGAAAGGTACCGTCTTATTGTCTCTCTTTTTTTTGTCATGACGCCTCTCAACCTATGCTATACCAAGGAAGGCGCCTCAGATCACGTCAATGCTAGGTTAGGTTCGAGCATCGCATTCAATCCCTTACGGTAATTACGCCATTCTGAGACTTGAATCACAGCAATCGGGCAGACATGCACCTTTTTGCGCGATAACGCAGAAAGTTAGCTTTAGGGGGTACCTCTCACTCTCTTCGAGTCTCTCCCTCTCTTTGAGATTTCCTTTTGCAGCGAACTGGTAGGGGAAAGTATCTGTCATACTGTGGATACTCTCAGTCTCTCGTTGTGGTCTGGGCTCTTTGGTCACGGCTGCGAGCACATGAAAACAAAGTGTCGACACTCACCGTCGGGGATTGCGAAATATGAGGCGTGTCATTCGGTCCCGCATGTCTTTGTCCGGCAAGCAACTCGCTTCGGCGTTCGAATTCGGGTCCCTCTTCGGACAAACGACTCATCGTATAATCAGGGTCTAACGAACCATCGACGCCTATCAAGGAAAATGAATAGCCTCTGCGTACAGTTATTCGGGCCCTTCCGCAGAATCGATGCCGCTTCCTGATTAAATAATTAGACTTTACACAACCTCGCGCGACCTCATCCCTGCGTCGGAACGCTCGGCATATATTTGCTCGCAAAGCACAAAACTGAACTGATTGACGGGAAAAACAAAAGCATCCGATTCCGACTTTCGTTGGGGACAGAGCACTTTTGGGGATCACGGCCGAGGCTCTATTCGGGTCTTGGGGATATCATATCAAAGGTAGCGTGAGTAACGCGCCACTGGCGTCTATCGCTGCGGCGCATGCTGGTCTGGTCATCAAGAAACGTGCCAAGTCGACCGACGCAGACATTCAAATCCGTGTTCTCAATTCTTGCCCGACGACAGAGAAACCCTTTTGTCGTCCATCCCCGGAACTTGTCCGTTCAAACAGTTTTGGGAAGCCCGACGCTGTGTCACGTCATGACAATGTTAATTCGGGCGCATACCGCACTGTGAAGGGTAAGGCTCCGAATCGTTGACGTGGACGTCAACTTCGTCCCTTGCAAGGGCCTTCGAAGAATGGAGGCACTGTCATGTGCGCGCCCTTCATGATCGACCTGCGCGCGATTCCTGTCCAGTCCCAAATAAAGGAACAGGTACCGGTACCAATCCGTGTTACATCCACAGGCAACAATCGATCCACTTTGTCAAAATCAGTGCCTACCCTACAAAGTTCGTAGATGCTAAGCTACCTGGATATTCAGACTCGGTAGCTTGGAAGCTTGGGGTACACAGCCTGGCCCTTGTCAGTCTCAATGAGGTAATATCGTCATCGGATGGAATTCCTGGGAAGACAATATGGCGCTCGGTTCAGTAAGAAATACTGGTCGACTAGCAAAATTTTGGTTCTGGGAAGACGGCGCAAATAGGCAAATAGCAATACGTCGAGATGGTAGAAAGCACCGATGCTAGCTCCCTGAATGGTTGGATACCATGTACTATGGCTGGCAACAAAAAACCTCTTTGAGCGACTGTGTCCGGCATGTGATCATGCTCATTTGTCACGTCGTCAGAACACGTTAGTTTATGTTGACAGATTGTAATTTAGACCGCCGCCGCCGTGCAAGTCGGTTGCGGACACAACGCATACTCGTCGATACGGTCTCCACGCATCCGGGGGTAACAACTCTCACGATCGATGGGCTCAACCACTTTGTGGTTGGGAATTGTAAACTCGTATTAGTCTAGTTGCGTTCAAGCCCCCCCTCCTTGTCAGGTGAAATGAGGGAACGACAAGCTGCGGCTGGACATACTGCCGGGCGTATCAAAAGTCGTCCGGCGTTGGGCATTACCGGTTAAAGGGACATATCAAGTAGATAATCTGCTAACCTTGAGCCAAATGACGATCAAAGACATATCGACCGTGTCAAAATCATGACTTGCTAAGTGGTGGTTATCCTGGGTCACCTGTCTTGTATGTGCTTATTGGGCTAAAGTCTCATGCGTGCTAATTCAGTACCCACCTCAATATGTGCGATCACGACCAAACCCTGACAATACGTCCGCAATCCATTCCGCATAAGGTCTATGGGAGAGCCGACATGTTTAATTTTGATGGCTGCGCCTCTATGTCACGAACGGATGCGGGACTGGTCACGAGTGAACATTATAAGTGGGGTGGGAGTCGGACGAGAATATTGGAGTAACCACCGTCATGGATGATGAAATTCGGGGACAGCGTTGCCCACCGGGGACGTAGAACGAGCTCAACTGCGGCCCATCTGGTATTTCGAGCCATGACTACCCACCATTGCAAAGATATGGTGCGATCCAGCGAAATCGTTTGGCACGCCTTCCCAGTCAATCTGGGTACGTGACCTTGCAGTCGGCTCCCGAGACAACGAGATGGGCCAACGAGCAACCCAATTTTTTACGGAATGTATTCCGACGGTTTCGGGTGCTGGAGGGGGGTGGGTCCATATTGGCGTCTGGATGGAGAAAAGGCTAAGCCACGTTGTTGACTTACAGCCTTTCGAGAAACCTTTGCGTCGACCGTTCGGGCTAACTCAGTTGAGACCCCTTGAATGAGGCGCCAAGTCTGTGCTAGGCAAACCGAGCGTTCCCACCGCCATCAGCTTCTTTAGTGTCGTGAACTCATCGACAGATTTGAACCAAGTCAGCTTCTCTCCAGCTGCGCACGCCGCATCTATAGAGCAACGGATGAAATAGGTGATATGACAGGAAGGTTATGGTCACGAACTGATTCGGCTTGGTCCTCGCCCGAAAGCTACCCATGTCAGGATATTCATGACCATATCAGAGTTGACACATTTGACACATTCTGGGGCTAGTTAGCGCATATACGCAATCGCTACCCCCCACCTTTTCTCCCCCCCTCCCTCAACCTTGTGTGTATCAATGGGTGATTTGAGGGAGAAATTGTAGCCTGGTGCGCGGTTAGAGAGCGAACTTTATGCATCGTGGTCTAAGCGGGTTCGCCTAACCAACCTTGTGGCCCAAAGAACGACCATAATGCATAATATATGTATGTTTGACACCCTCCTGGCCAGCGTCTTGCCGCTTACGTTGGAGCAACTTTGAATGGAGCAGGACAACCCTGAGCTGGAACCCCCCGCGCACGTTGAGCGTTGAACATCATCCTGACAAAGGGACGCTCGACAACGACAGGTGGATGCTACGTTGTTCATGAGACGACCGCAGGCCAACTGGCGGACGCCGGAGTCGCGGCTGTCGACGACGAGGGCTTCTTTCTCCCCTCTTCTCCCCCTCGCCTAGTACCCATCGTGCCTTTATGAACAACTTGAGTCCGTTCGGGCTTGCTCTGCCATTTCACAGCAACATGTCACGAGGGTCTCAGAATCTTGGCGTATCCATGACCGTTCTAGGGTTATCATCGAATCCGCCGTTTGGGAGGTCCCTATCAAACCCCAACTCGCCAGTCGTTCGCTAATACGGTGACTGTTGGAATGATACTCATTTCGTTGGGAGGTTGATACGACCTGCATTAATTGTTTTGATAACGATGTTTGACAGCTCGGAGAGCCGGGACTATAGTGACAATCGCGCAACTTTTCCGTCTCATGAGGAATATGAACAACTTGAATTGGCGAACATCCTTTTAATTTCGTCAACCGTCCAAGCGATTGTTCGTGCAGCGAGAGCCGTACTACGCGAGTCGTAGTCAACTTCAAGCATGTCGTGCCCACCCATCTCCCGTCGACAGTAGATACAACATGCTCGCAGGCCTTCTCGTCTCGTACTTTCGCCAGTACAGTGTCTGTGTTGTGTGAGGCCATGGATCGAACACTGGCATGTACTGCATATACATAATCAGTCA
This sequence comes from Boletus rubroflammeus, assembly GCA_038090375.1. Lineage (NCBI taxonomy): Eukaryota > Fungi > Basidiomycota > Agaricomycetes > Boletales > Boletaceae > Boletus > Boletus rubroflammeus. The sequence continues at coordinate 76,235 of JBBPMQ010000014.1, forward strand.
TACGATTGGGACCCGCCGAAAAAGCAAGGCATCACCATTCTCAGTAGGCAGGAAAGACCCACAAAGACCCAACTTTGCCCTTCAAAATCCTATTTGTTGGGCGTTATCTCTTACGCATTACTTATACCGTACTGTAAGCTGCGCGTGTCGGAACCTTATCAGCATGATAACGAGGCTGTGGAGAAAATTTGTTGGCCCATCTTGGGCCTGTCTACATTTTTAGGAACCACTATCAGTAACGTACACGTTTTCAAGCAAACAAAAGCCCTCTAATAACGTCAGGAACGTGTCTCTGCAAAGATAGGAATCATAATCGTGTCTCTAAGAAGCTTCATAAACTCCCTATATCCCATCGTCACCTGAATCCCGGAACATCTCAAGACCTGCTTGAGCGAAAAGGGAAGCAGTCCTCGACCTTTTTTTTTTCTGGGAGTGCACCCGTGCGATCATCAAGATAGCACACCGTTCTTCCACTGATAGCGTTGACACCAACTAATGCAAAATGCAAAATCAGAGCGCGTCCCGTACCGTATCATCTCCGGATGATCCGCACCTCAACTGATCGCAGTTGTTCTAAACACATCATTTACGTTTCTGAGGCGGTAGCGGCGGCCTGCGGCTTTGACGTGGTGGTTGGTAACGGGGGGCTGGCACTGGAACATGATAGTGTGTTGCGCGAGCATGGGGGTGGGTGCGAGAAGAGCCAGAAGAGGCATGAGAGGGATAAGGGTAAGGTTGTTGAGGCAGCGGGGCCTGGGCGGGGGCCCAGTGGACATGTCGTCGGGGCGGTAAAACCGCCCCACGAGGTGGCGGGAACGGAGGGACCTGTTGGCTACTCATATGTTTCGAGGAGCGTGGAGCGGGTAGAGCTACATCCCGCTTCTGGGAAGGGTGCAAGTGGATGTGAAGGCATTGCAAGAGTTTCGAAGAGCCTCGTTGAGGAGGGTAAGGTCGTGCATGAGGTCGTGCGGGTGCCGGTCGTGCGGGTGCGCGCACGACAGGTCCTTTGCGCTTAGGTGCGGGCGCGCGAGGCACAAGGGCTGCCGAAGACTGACGCTGATCGCGGTGATGTACCCGTCGAACTTGAGGAATGGCCTGTGGAACAGGAGCAGGCCGTTTCCCGTGAACGCGCGTGATCATCGGGGGCGGACGTTGGTGATGATTTTGCCCCCGAGCATCGCGCGTTGGAACGGATCTTGAGAACTTCAACCAGTCGAACGCCATGTCGACGCACAGTCACACTGGGGGGAAAGTACGATGGTGGTGGGCCTCCTCACAAGGGACATTAAGAGGAGCTGGTGAATGATAAGAACCGCCGTGATGTGAAAAAGCAAGCTAAAGAAGGGGCTGCCGTGATACTCTTCTCTCGTGCTGCAACGTCAGATAGAAGGAACATCGGACCAATCACCTGGTTGCGGCGTTTATGAGTCTGTGCTCGAGTTCTCGAAGACGTTTCACCAAAGTGTTTCCGCATGCAACTTGATACGTCGGAGATGAGCACTGCGTAGGGCGATGAACAACACGAGTTTCCGTTGAGATAATTATGAGATTGGCAACATTCCATTCACCAACTCGGGCAACAGGACATGGCAACCGACGTGATACGGCGCTGTCAGCTTGTTAGCAAGATAGGTACAACAAACCTTTTGTGATGTAGGCCAGGAAATACATTTCATACGCCCACCGACATGATAGACAAGGAAACCACTTGCCCTGCTCTCCGTTCCTGCCTTTTGGCCTTCGCAAAGAAATTTACACTCGTGCACCGTAAATTACTGGGGGGGAGGTTGGAAGCTGGGAAAAGATGTTCGTCACCGCTAAAATTTATTCATGCGAGGAAATGATTACCCAGGAGGAGGGGGACCTCCGAAGCCCGGTGGTGGTGGGAAGGGAACACCAGGTGGGAAGCCTGGGGGCCTGAAACCAGGAGGAGGACCAGGCATGCCAGGGGGAGGGAAGGGCACTGGAGGCCGTCCCACTTGGGGAGCGCCGACTACAAGGGGATCAGGGGGAATGAAAACAAGGCTTCCAAAGAAAACCACGCGCCTGGAGGCATCATGCCCATACCGCGACCGGCAGGCATTCCACGGCCAGGACCGACAGGAAGCTACACAAGTTCGGTCCCATTAGACGTTTCATTGCGTACTGACTAAAAATGGGCACGTACGACATTCTTCTTATCATCATCGACAACTGGAGGCGGTCCTTCAACGCTCATACTGACGACTGTTTCTCCACGGAGAATCACAAGACCGAGAGTCCGTTTGATCTCTTGTTCGGGCGGTGTTTCGGTCTGTCCTGGCTTTTTCTTGGGTCTAACGCGGCGGAATTCTTCACAGTCCGCCAGGACCAAGTTCATATGCCTGTCGAAGGCGAGCATTTGTCCGGTTAAAGCACGACCATCGTTGATAGTGACTCTGAGCCTCCAGTTGACGAGGCTGAGCATCTTTCCACCTTTTGATTTTGGAGGAGGCTATATTTATTCAAAGACGAGTCAATAAAGAATATTGTCTCCGGATCTGTGAACGATACAAACCATGATGAGCGCGATTAAGATATGGCGCAGGTACAACGAGCGATACGGAGCAAACGATGCAACATAGATTTCGTTGCACAAACATCTACAAATACAAACGGTGGCGGGTGGCCTGTCGGTCGTCTGCTCCGAGAATAAGTCGACGCCCCGGCCTTGAATACGAAACGACTGCCCAGTGACTGATTCATTCGACACATAGCAGATGCCTTTCGACACCCCAATAACTCGCATATTAAGCAGGTTGCAGCTGCTCGTGTTCCAAAACCGTATGCCTGATTTTCTCCCCCCTTAGGTATCAAGGTCCCCATTGTCGCAGCTCCGATGGCGGGAGCGAGCGGTGGATTGTTAGCAGCCCAGGTCACCGTCGGGGGAGGCTTCGGATTCCTTGCGGCAGGTATGATTGCACATCTCGCCGGGGTAAGATGACTGATCTTTGCAACCGTGGCAGGCTACAGGAGCGTCGAGAGCCTGATGGACGAATTATCCTTCGCTCGTAGATTACTCCACTTGACTCCCTCGGACCCCCTTCCGATCGGCGTTGGTTATCTGTGCTGGCAATTGGAGAAGCACACGGCCAAGCCGGAAGTTGTGCTATCGGCCGCCCTTGACAATCATGTCCACGCAATCTGGCTCGCATTCGGAAACAATCTCAAAGAGTGGATCACGTTTATCCGCAACTATGACGCCGGGCACAAACGCGTTCGTCAGACGACCATCTTTGTCCAGGTTTCTTCCGTCGAGGAAGCTCTTGTCGCCTCGAATGAGTGGAAAGTGGATGTCCTTGTCGCCCAAGGTCCGGACGCTCTCTTTTAACGGTATATGGCGGTCGGATTGATCTTCATGTGAATTCTTGCAGGCAACGAGTCAGGGGGACATGGGTATCGCTCCGCACCACCTCTTTTCACATTAGTCTCCTCTATTCTTGCCGCGTTGCCCAAAGATGGACCTCCTCTCTTAGCAGCAGGGGGCCTGGTTACCGGGGGCCAAGTTGCTTCTCTCCTTGTCCTCGGAGTGGCGGGTGCTGTGCTTGGAACGCGTTTTTTGATGACTCCAGAGAGTCTATACAGCGATGCGCAGAAAAAAGCCCTCCTGGCAGCTAAATCCGACGTGACAGTGCGAACGATGGCGTTCGACCGTGCGAGGGGCACTTTGGATTGGCCAGCAGGCGTCGATGGGAGAGGACTTTATAATAACACTGTAAAAGACATGGATAACGGGGTCGACATTGAGACCATAAAGGAGAAATTCGAACAGGGCGTTCGTGACGGTGATCCCGACCGAATGCTAGTTTGGTCTGGTGTGGGAGTTGGACTCATTTCGGAGATCAAGAGTGCCAAGGTTAGCTTCTGATCCCGTCGGTCGTCCATTGCGCTCATTTTGTGTATATAGGAGGTCGTCCAGGAACTTCACGACGATATCCTGCAGCGGCTGAAGGTCGCTTCGGAGCTTGCGCGATAAGGAGTAGCAATGTTTTCGAATTTGATTGATGATAAGATAGTAGAACTAATTTCACGTTATCACCCGCTTGTCGGCCGCTACCTGTGCTCCACCGTATCAAACGTTGTCGCTCAATCGACGATTGTCACTGACTATGGAAGGACCCACAGATGCGGGTGGAGTGCGGGTTATGATATCTCTTGAATTTAGTACCGGACCCTCTCAGCGTGCCAGCGGAAATGAGGGTCTGCGAAGATCTATTCTTGTCGCGCTGGTTCGCCCCCGAATAAAGTCGTAATTCACTAGCATGCAGTGACTAGTATACATTGTGTGTTGCATTCTGTTGTGACACAGCCCACCATTCTCAGTGAACAATTTCCACCGTCAAGTCTCCTTGGTTTATCGAGTCACCTGATAACCAAAGTTAGTGACTGATGCGAATAGGAGCAAACCCACGCACCTTCCTGGACAACAACGCGTTTGATGTGGCCGGAAACTGGTGCGGTAACCGCAGATTCCATCTGAGGACCCTCCCAGTCAGATGACAGGAACAAGACTGTTGTAATGCCTACATACCTTCATGGCACTCAGAACTGGAGGTGTGCAGGGAACAAACCATGTTTAAAAAAGTAGTTTTGGTGGAAATGGATTGATTTCACTGACCGCAAAGAGGATCACCCTTCTTGATCTCCTGACTTTCCTTGACTCTGACCTCGACGACAACACCCGACATTGGTGCACCGACCGAACCAGGGTCAGAGGTTGCCTTCTCCCGCGAGACTGTCTCCACTGCAGAGTTCTTGTCTTCAACAGATACGGCGCGTACCTACGCCAGCTTACACATCAGTGAAACCCCCATGCAACGTCAAATAACCTTGACATTACCTCGCCGTTAACTTCAAACCAAACATCACGTTGGGCACGACCCTCAACCACGGGTCCTATCGCCATTAGACGGATTATGAGGGTCTTTCCCTTTTCGATAGAGACGTGCATCTCTTCTCCGGTGGCCGGGCGACCCAAAAAGTACCGCGTGGGAAGCACACTGTAACAAGACTGATCCATATCGGTCCAGTCACCAATTGAGAGGGTCACGCACCTTAGGTCGCCGTATTTCTCCAAGAATCCCTGGTACTCTTCAAACACCTAGCGGAGTTAACATAAATGGTCCGCGCCAGCTGACGGGAACAAAACCAGGCACCACAAACCTTAGGGTACATGACATATGAGGTCACGTCTGCGTCGGTAATGTGTTTTCCGAATCTGCTGCGCAGATCGGCCTTGATCTTTTTGAAGTCCAAAGGTGCCATCGTAGCACCGGGGCGGCCATCGATTCTTGGTTTGTTCCTAATAATATTGGTGCGCAATGGCTCTGGGAAGCCTCCCACAGGTTGCCCAAGATAACCCTGGAAGAACTCAACAACAGACGAGGGGAAGTCAAGTTGATCTGCACGGGATAGCACGTCCTCTTTGGTGAAGGAATTCGATGTCATCCATTGTGCAAAGTCACCAACCACCTTGGATGATGGCGTAACTTTAACAACGTTACCGCACTAGAAGACGAATGAGGCATCCAACGCAATTGACAGTACTTTCCACCTACAAGCTCGTTGGCTTCGATATACTTCTTCTTGATTTCTATGTAATAGTGTATTAGCAGGAGAAATATCTAGAAAGATGCAAACATAGTTGACCTGTCCATTGTGTTCCGAGGCCAAGTTGCGCAGCTTGGAACTACACAGTCAATAAGCCAACATGCAATGCAGATGCCACGAGGTTCGGTTCCTACCATGAGATTTGTGTACTGTCCTCCTGGCATCTCATGATCGAAGACACTCGAGTCTGATGCACGGACATTAGCCTCGAAGCAGCTGTAAAGCATGCGAACTTGGCTCCAGTACGAGTTCAGTGCCTGGATATCAGCATAGCGGATACCCGTGCCCAATTTTGTCTGCTCGAGCGCCATACAGACCGCTCCCATCGACGGTTGCGAAGTTAACCCAGACATACCTTGTCATATTAATTAGTGATATGTTTGTGAGCATGGCCTTTAGTCCTTACTATCGATGGCAACATCGATGATATCAGCACCGGCGGCCGCGGCCGCCAACATAGACGCAGTCGCAATTCCAGCTGTGTCATGGGAATGAACGTGGATCGGAATATCAGGGTACTTCTCTCTGATGGCTCCTATAAGGCTGCCGGGGATTTGTCGTTCAGTTCACACCGTAGATAATAATCACAGCAAGGACTACCCACATTTTCGCTGCCTGTGGCTTGAGCAGACCAGCCATGTCCTTCACACCAAGAATGTGAACGCCTTCTTTGACGAGTTTGTCGATGAAATCCAGATAGTACTCGAGGGTATACTTTGTTTCCCTGGGGCTAGCGACATCACCACTGTAGCAAACAACGGCTTCAACAACACCTCCGGCTTTCTTGGCAGCATCGATACCAAGCCTCATCTGGATGGAGGTTAGCACACGCGACATCGAGTTGATATGTGAAGCCTTGCATTTTCTGTCGAAAGTATACTAGGTCAGTGGTCAGTCAGCCTTTAACTACTGGTACACTTACCAAAGTAGTTCAAGGAGTCGAAGACACGGAAGATATCAAGGCCATTCTCTACAGCTTTCTTGGAGAAGTCGTAGATGGCATTGTCACTGCAACGGGAATGAACAGGCGTCGCAAAAGCTTCTCAGAACTTACGGATAGCTGGTATATCCAACACCATTGGCACCACGCACGAGTGCTTGGAATGGAATATTAGGCACCAACTTGCGGAGAGTGCGCTAAAGATATGTGTCAGCGAGCGAGCCACAGACGCATCAAACTTCGACGGACCAACCGCTCCCAAGGATCCTCGTAAAGGAATCGCATGGCAACGTCAAACGTGGCACCGCCCCACATCTCCAAGCTAAAAGCGTTGGCAAGGGCATAGCTGGTCTCGTTCGCGATATTGACCATATCAACAGTTCTTAGACGGGTAGCAAGGAGTGATTGGTGAGCGTCTCGCCATGTTGTGTCCATGATAAGCGTGCCTGGGTACTCCCGTACGGCTTTGGCGAAGGCATCGGGACCGTGCTCGACGATGATGTTACGCCAACCCGACCGACACGGCAATGTAGTATCAGTGGGTGGACCATCTGGGTCGTCACGATTCTCCAACTTGGGGATAACAATTTCGTCTTTGAGACCTGGTTCGCCAGACTGACCCTTGATAGAACTCCCGTTGACTGCGAGATCTCCGAGATATGCGAGGACCTTCTGAGCACGGTTTTGGCTCTGTACAAGTTTGAAGAGCTCCGGAGTATCATCGATAAACTAAAATAACATGAAACACACTGTATACCCTGGAACTCTGATACATACCGTTGTCCAGGTCTTTCCACCAACGAAGACATCGTGCGTGAGGAGGCGGAACAAGAAGGGGATGTTGGTCTAAGGAGGACATTAGCTCAGTCTCGAGACCAGACTCATTTTCGGCCGACCTTGACACCACGGATACGAAACTCGACAAGAGCACGGAGCATCTTGCGACGAGCGACCTCGTACGTCGTGCCGCTAACCGTGCACTTAACCAACAAGCTATCATAGTGCGGCTACACGGGAGCGCACGCTTAACCCAAGTACAACTGTAAACTTTTTGGCTGCCTACCGTGATCTGTGCACCAGCGAAACCAGAAGATGCATCGAGACGAACACCGTTACCACCTGCACTGCGGTATACCTCGATTTTTCCGGTGTCTGGCTGGAAACCAGTTGCTGCATCTTCGGTGGTGACACGACACTGAATTGCAAAGCCTCGGCGACTGATAGCCTCTTGGGTCAAGCCAAGCTGGGGAAGAGTCGCGCCTGCGGCAATCTGGATTTGGGCAGCGACAATGTCGATACCAGTGATCTCCTCTACGAACACCGCGGAACTACATTAGGGACGAAAACCATGAACATGGCTATATGGCTCGTACCAGTGATGGTGTGTTCGACTTGGATACGGGGATTAATCTCGATGAAGTAATGTCTGCCCAACTGGTCGACCAAGAACTCGGCAGTTCCAGCGTTCCTGTACCCCACACTTTTGGCAAGTTTGAGGGCATCAGCTAAGATAGCTTGACGGAGTTCTTCAGGAAGATGTGTGGCAGGCGCGACCTCGACGACCTTTTGGTGACGCCTTTGCACTGAACAGTCACGTTCGAAGAGGTGGATGGTGTTACCAATCGCGTCCGCCAGAATTTGGACTTCGATGTGCCTAGGGCGTTCAATAAAACGCTCGATGAAGACCGTACCATCTCCGAAAGCAGACTTGGCCTCGGAGACAGCGCGTTGGAAGGCATTCTGGAAGTCAGATTGTTGGCGTACGACGCGCATACCACGACCACCTCCACCCATGGCGGCCTTGATAATAACTGCAGAGGAGTTATCGACCAACTGCATGGAGGAGCATGTGTGTGAATTGGACTCTACCTGGGAAGCCATATTCTTTGATGAACGAATCTCCATCAACATACGAGTTGACGGGTCCTGGTGTTCCGGGGACGACTGGTACACCGACGTTCATAGCTGAAAGATGTCGCGTCAGCCTCAGATATGCGTGCTATCGCATCGGCGCATATACCCAATGTACGTGCTTTGGTCTTGTCACCAAGACCATCAATGACTTCAGGGGTGGGTCCAACGAACGCGATACCAGCCTGCTCGACCTTTCGGGCGAATTCGGCGTTTTCGGATAAGAAACCGTAGCTACGGAGGGATTTCAATACAGATACCATAAGAGAAGCAGTAGCGGGTACCCAGGATGGATCATGTCGACGCCATGTTCGAGAGCGATTCTGATGATATCTTCCTGCGCGAGATACGCACCAACGGGAGTCAGGCCTCTCCCAACTTGATACGCTTCATCGGCCTGGTCTGCCAAGTTAGGGAGGCCGCATACACGTGACTAGATCCGCACATCGCACCTTTTGGCGGTGAGCGGAAAGACGATCCTCGAATGAATAGATCGCGACGGTGTGCATAGCCAGCTCATGGGCCGTCCGGAACACTCTGATGGCGATTTCCTGGTGAATAAGATCACATCGGGGAGATCATCGAACGGAGAGTGCAAGTCAACTTACCCCACGGTTTGCTACAAGGATCTTGGTGAGGGGACCGCTGTGCCCGGCGGCCTTCCTGCGCATCGTCTGGATGTTGTGCACCGGAGTGCTCGGCGCACTGGGCGACGCGATAAAGGTGTGGGCGAGCCTCGGAGGATGAAGAGACTGTGATAGGGCAGCCATGGTGGTGGTGGAAGGGAATCAAGGACAACAAAGATCAAAAATGGATTTAAGGAAATTGGCAAGGGGCCTGTAAGAACTCCGAGTTTCGGCGTGACCTCCGCTAGACGAGTCAACGCCGCCATCGCCTTGTCCTCTCAACCTTTGTCCCTTCGCTATCCGGCATTAAGGCGGCATCTTCCGCATCATCTCCGCACTCATCCTCTAACGCCATTCCAGCGTGTCAGATAAAACCATATCGGCTGCCCGACCCTGCTCTCAAGCAGGGAGCTTTGAAGTAGAAACAAACGCTGGATGCTGATAATAAACCGCGGGAAAGAATCGCGTATATATCACGTGTGGTATCAGTTCCGATTAGAGAGTGGTAGAATACTCGGCCCCTTGCTCTCCAACTTCTTCTGGTTGTTCTTCGCGATCGCATACATGACACCCGCAAAAAATCCAACACCGATCGCGGAGACCGATCCAATCGTGATCACATCACCAAAGAACAGCATCCCTGACGCAGCCACTGGGAGCTTGTTCAGCGCGCCAACCATGCTGAGATATAGCATCAGTGACAGTACACTCTCGACGATTCGAGACACAGACCTGTATGTCGTGCTGCTTGTCGTCCGGACGCACCAAGCAGTAGTATACGATATGCCAACTGCTGCTGCGCCAGAGAACGCGATAGCAAACAGGAGCAAATGTCGCGTTTCTTCCGGGCTTAATGAGAGCGCCGGATTGTTTGTATGCAAGACGAGACTCGAATTGGTCAGGTGTGCTTACAAGTTACGGGAGAGATTCTCCGTTCGCCAGTCTTCCAAGATGATAGAAAACACGGCCAGTATAGGGATCGACAATAAATTATTGTAAAACATCGAATCCCAGTCCGAGAACCCTGTGATTTTGATACGTTTCCGCATCAGCAGAACCTGTCGTGGATTTACCGTCAGCATTTCTCCAAGGCAAAGCTGAAAAGAAACTTGCATAAGCAGCGCTCGCTAAGCAATTAAGCAGCATCCAAAAGTACCCTATATGCAACCTCTTCATAACACTGGAGACGAGGTCCAGGCCAATGCCCATAGCTGCACTAGCTGGTGGCATATCACCAACTGCATCTGCTACGTTGCTCACATCCGTCCATGCTGCAAGTATCGAAGAAAGTATCTGATGTGTTGTAAGCGGGCATGAGCTCATGTGCGATCAGTCTGTATCGTTGCAGCACGACGCTCACCATTAATAGGAACGCAATCATTGTGAGCCCGGTTATCCGCCCATTAAACCAAATAACCTCCCCGTATGCCTGGAATAGAACGATGAGGAATGTCACTCGGCCACGAGGTGATACATACTATAAGGATAATGGTCAGGTTCTTGAAAATTGTGTAGACCGGTATGGTGAGGTGTTGCTTCGAACAAATGATTCAGAAATGAAAAAGGACAATCCACGTGTCTACTTACGAGACTCTTGGAACCAGTGTATATAACACTAACGAGCGAGGCGCTCACAGGAAGCCATACTTTCGCGTCTTGAGTGTCAAAATTTCGAAACGAAATGATGCCCAGCTTCTTTACGGCACACACGCATGCGATACAGACAATACTTTGCAAAGAGAGCAAAAGGAAGGTCATATTGAACTGACGTCCAGATACCACGAACTGCGCTGGGGTGAATGACTTGATATGGAGTGTACGCGGGTAGCATACCTTGTTCATGACAGTCATGAGGATCGAGGCGATACAATAAGAGATGATCGACAGTCCTGAATGCCAACTCAAACATACGGTGTCGAGGTTTGGGATGGCATTCACTCACCAGCGGAGGAAACAGCATTGTTGTCTTTTTGATTGCCTGTCGCAATATTCCTTTTCAATTCTGCTCTATCCTCCTCAGCTGTATCCTTTGATGTTGCCATGAATCGAAAACCAGCCAATTGGAACCTGGACCGCCAAGGTCAGAACGCGGTGTCGACTTGTGGCAGATTCACTGGTAAAAGTGGTATAACGAAGCGATGCCTGCGAACGCCCCAAGTTTGAGTTACGCGATTCCACAATTCCAGTACTTGCCGCTAAGCGGTATCGATGTTCCAGAGTACGTGACTGCACGTGTAACGAAATATCAAGACTTGGCTCACGTGTCGACCAAGACTCGTCCTCAGGCTGTATATCCCCACGATCATCCCCAGTCAGCGGCGCGTATAGTAGGACTTTACCTAGTTGTATCAGGCGCGAGAGCTCGCCGTCGTACGTTGCGAGTTCATATGACGTCAAGCTGGCAAGAAATTAAATTACCACATATCTAATTATCCAAGCAGTGCAAGCACTACCAAGGTCCATCAAGACTACAGTATCGCATCTATCCTCCGCAAGGTTCCTCCAGTTGTATCGTGACCTCTTCTAGTCCAGGTATTCTGCTTTTCAAGAGAGCGTTCACGCGTTCCAGCACGCGGTCGATACTCGACTCTTTATTGCTTGGCACGTCGGACGGATGTGACCGAGAAGCAGAATAAGAGAGTTGGACATGGATAGAACCAATGACACTCGAGGAATCTTTGGGCCAAAATCGTGGGGAAGAATACGACGCAACACCTTCCACGTGTTCGAGCTGTACGCAGCGATGCACGTCAGGTATCGTTGTTTTTTTATGGAATGTTTGGATTACATACCTCCTTTAAAGCCATTTCAACCCTACTTTCGTTGTCTCCCAAATCTAAGCTGAGCACCCGCCCGGTATCAATGACGAGGGGGACTACACTCGCAACAATGAGCACAGCGATGAAAAGGGAAGCGATGGGATCAAAGCCTGTCCACCCGTAATACTGGATGAGGAGTGTCGAGACAATAACTCCCACTGAGCCGAGGGTATCCTGATATCGTTGAGACTCGTCCTTGGAAAACAAGAGGAAACATACCGCCATTACGTGTAGGAAAACCCCGCGCATGTTGTGACTGTGGCTTTCGTGAGTGTGATCGTGTCCATGGGAGTGAGCGGCGTGTCCGTGTCCAACATCATGGTGGTGATGCACAGGATGGTGGTCATGCTTGAATGTACTGGGATAATTAGGGGAGATCGGCGAATCCACAGGAGATGACAGCGGAAATGGAACTTGAACCGTGGCTGCTGAGACTGATTGATTGTTTTCAAGTGTAATTTGTAGTGATGGACCACGAGAATGAGGTTTTCGTTCCCTGATCGTGGAAGACTTCGGACTGTGTTGGGATTGTTCCACATCAACAGGTGAAGAGTGGGAATCATAATGTGACTTGTCGGAATCCTCATGCACATGTGAGTGGGTATGCGAAGGTTCACTCTCTTGTCGTTCATGATGGTGATGGGAATGTGAATGTTGTGAAGATGCCACAGTAGCATAGCTATGGCTGCGATGAGCACCGTTGTGCTTACGGTGATCGTAGAAATCGAGGGTATGCGAATCTGAATTCTGGTGCACATGATGACTGGCATGGTCATCACGGCGAGGCAAACTAGTCCCCTGGTTGTTGGAGTGATGAGCATGCTTATCGTGTGGATGCGAGTGACTAGCATGCTCGTGCTCGTGCTCGAGCTCATGTCCGTGTCCGTGTCCGTGTCCGCATCCATGGTCGTGACCATGACCCTATACCGATCGCTATTTCATTAGGCATCCTTGTTCAGTGATTCAATGTACGTACATGGTGGTGATGTCCCCCCATTGCGAACATGCCAAACAAGTTTACGCCAAGTCCAAGAGAGCTGATCAGTAGGAGTTGGCTCGTCGACATCTCGGGGGGGTCTAAACTGGTAAATTGGATGACCTCAGATTATCAGCACGCTTGATGCATCAGTTTGACTTACAGTCGCTGGACCGCTTCGAACACAATGAAGATTGAAACCAGGATAAGAAATATTCCATTTGCGAAACCTGATAATGTCTCAATTCTGCCATACCTACAGACGAACAAAATACAATGGACGAACTTCAGCAGAATTATCTCTACACATCGGGATGCGAGGAAACTTACCCATAAGTGAACCGCTCATTTGGAGGCCACTTGGCCATGACTGAAGCTAGTAATCCGACGCCGATAGCCAGACAATCAAATGCCATATGAATCGCTTGATATCCGCGAACTCTCAACAAACATCGCGATATATGTGTATGGAATCGCTCACCATCTGAGATGAGTCCCAGGCTATTCGTCCAGACACCATACAGCATTTGTACGAGCATGTAACACAGATTTAGTGCTAAGAAATAAAAGATCTTTCTGGACTCGTTCTCTGAGAGGATAGAATTTAGGTAGAAGCGAACGAGTTTTGATATCGGTGTCCGTGGAGAAGACGAAGGTGTTTGGTCTTTGCCGGCATAAATTGCTGTGATAATTCGAGTGAGTAAACACTTTTGCGGGTGCTATGGATCGTACCGTAGTAGAGCATCGTGCCGAGCACGAGATCGATCCAATGTGGGTGCTGGGAGAATCCAAGATGTCCCAAGGCAACAGCAACGAGGAAAGCCGAGGGATAAGACAGCAGAAACACATGGACAGCTTGGTGAGAGTTATACTGTTTCAATTTGGTGTCTGGGGTCAAGAATACGGTATTAAGAGTGAGGAGAGGAAGGACGGCCAATGATAGCAGAGGGACGACAGGCGATGGGCGGGAATCGAGCTGACGGAGTCAGGTGGAGATCTACGCATATGACAGAGAGGCTTACCAGTGCTCGCCTGAAGCCATAGAGGGGAAGGCCGAGCAATGCAGCGCCGAATGTACTCGCGGCGGTGGTCATGGTAGGACTGATTGTAGGTGACAAGACGCCCCGAAGATGTTCCAAAGCATACGTGACTAAGCCGTGGAGTATGACACAGGCATAGCCAGGGAGGATGTTGGCAGGAGTTCTATGGGAAAAGGCGATATCAGCGAAAAAGGATAGGACGAAGGCGGACGCCACGATGAGGGGACGAGATATCTGGCGGCGACAACTAAGTGGTATTCCAGCGGAGGTAAAGAGATGTTACCATCGCGTCCACCCAGGAAGAGGAGAAATGGACAAATAGGATGACGCTGTCGGGAAGGGGGTGAGTTCTGTTCCTTGTGACGAGGGGACAGGGTGAACGTACCGGAGAGAGGGCAGTCGATAGAGGGCAGTGTATAGGGCTGCCTGCTGTACGAAGAGCAAGAGGGAAGATACGCCTAGCGCTGTCCACTACGGGATTCTGAGACAATACGAGAGACAAGGACGGGAATGGCGTACTTCGATATGGGGGCCTTTCGAAAAATGCAAAGTGAAAGCCTCCCGGACTAGCATGCCCAATGCACCGAAGGCGAGGACTCTGATGACGACCCAGAAGACACCGACGTCGTAAGAGAGAAGGGACTCCTTTGCGGCGAAGAGTGCAAGGACAAAGAGGATGTTGGAGAGGAGTATCTTTGGGAAAGCGGCGGTGGCGATTCTGGGTACGATGAGCCTGGCTGGCTGTAAACTGATCTTTCTGCGAGTCCGTGCATCCGGGGCAGACATTCCGGCGAGCGAAACCAACTACAGTAGTTGACTGAGGTTCGTAACTTATCTCATCCAAACATGGAAATGATTTCCCATCCGTGATCTCGTGCGGATAAAATCGTCAATTTTTTTTTCCTGTTCGAACGCCTTCAACTCAAGTAAGTAAAACAGTCGACTCTTTTTCTGCTTCGTCGGATGAACACACAGATGACGAGTCTGACATGGTCCGCGCGAGGTTTCCTCACGCTGTTCTTCGTGACGAGTCCTTTTTGTTTACTACCATTCATGCATATCTTCTGATCCTCATTTTCACTTCTCACCACTCGCAACTTTTTCCGCTGACCGCTTCTTCAACAGTATGCCCGTCTCACCCGAGGACGATTGGTCCGATTCCGACGGGGACATCGGCGCCGGTATGGAGACGGATGTCCTCCTCGGCGTTCCCGACGGGAGTGTGGAGACCGATGCCAACCTCAAAGATGCTGCAGTCTCTCGCATCGGTGGTCTTCCTGTACGAGCTCCGTCTCTTGTCCAATGTACGAACAACATGTCAATGTCAATTTAATTATATCTCGCTTTCAAGGCGTTCTTGCCTTCACGGGAGCTCCCCTTTTCCTCTTCCCAATGCAAAGTCTGCTCGAATCCCATGGAGCTCCTCCTCCAGGTGTGGTCTCCGTTCGAAGAGAGTCCCATGGACCGTGCGTTGTATGTTTGGGGTTGCGCACGCTCCACTTGTCAAAGACAGCCCGGAAGGTAGGCAAAATCTGGTGCGACCGGGTCATCCATCTCAAATACGAACAGCATACGGGCATGGCGTGGTTTGAGGCACAATGCTGTCTACGCAGCCAAGCTCGAGAAAAAGAAATCGCTCAGGCTTGGACAACAAAAGACTATCACGACATCGTCGGCTAATCCATTCTCTGTGAGCGCCCACACGGATATTCATCTCTGTTTTGTCGACCAGCCCCTCAGATGAAAACCACCGCCGAACCGATATCTTTTGGTCTGGGTGACCAAATTTTCGGCAATCCAGCGATCGATATCCCCAATCACCCCGAGCAGGATGGCAGTGACGCAGAGAGCGACGATTCTTCGTCGTCCGAAAACTCACTCATCACAGCTATGACTTCGACCAGAGTAGCAGACTCGTTCTGGGCCGCAGCACCGTCCTACCCTGCAGTATACTTGTCGACGCTATCCGAGTATATTCCACAGCCTTCCAAGGCAAAGGCCCCCTCGAGTGCCAGAATAGACGATCCCGTCGAAGCGGGTGGTAAAGCCGGCAAAGATTCATTTTGGGCGCTGGAAACGTACGAGAACTCGTTGGAGATAGACAATGTATTCGATCAGTTCACGAAGCGCGTTGAATTTACGGGAGAGCAATGTCTCCGGTGGGTCACCATTCTGCACGTGGGTGATATCTGGACTTAGACCGAGAGTCTGTGCCTTGCAGCTACGAACTTGGAGGCATCCCTCTACCTTTTGCATCAGACAAGGTTTTCCAACTACTATTCCCTACGACTACCCAGGCACCTCTCCCCGTCACGAAAGCCGACTTCAAGGTTGTTCAGCCAACGAAGCGCTCCTATAGCACGGCATCGATCCCATCGTGTCCATGTTGCAAATCGAGCCGGGTGTTCGAGTGCCAGCTGATGCCTAATCTGATCAACATCCTGAGAGACTCGGTCGACGACAAGCATTTGGATGTGCGGAAATTAACAGATGAACAAAGGATCAAGGCGGTGCAAGATGCACTCAAACACAACAAGGGGCCGGGGAGCCGAGGAATGGAATGGGGTACCTGTATGGTATTTTCGTGTGGGAATGACTGCTGCCTGGACGACGGGGGACAAGATGACAAGGAGGAATGTTGGCGGGAGGAATATGTGCTTGTTCAGTGGGACGAGTGAGACCATCCTATGATACATAGCAGATTCGAATACAACAAGAGCGTGCTCGTCGTCGCAAGACGGCGTTGTGAGAGCTGACGTTATTTGTTGCGAACGGTTCGCTACGGTACCTGCTCTTTTGCAAGTTTCATGCTCAGGCGCTCAACAGCCCATGGCACAGATCACCGTCCCATCACCCACCGTCACCAACCGATGCCCCAGACGCCAACACCGCCCTCTGCGCTCTCCCCGCCCGGCGCGGATGGCGTCAACGACAACGCAGCCGAGCATGGCTTTGGCTTTGCGGGCCAAGTTCAGAGATTTCCCCACACTCGCGCGCAGCTATCTGCTATAATTCGGCAGCACAGACCTCCACTCGAGGGATACGATGCCGATGACGGCGACGATCCAAACCGCGTCAGCACCGCCCTAGTGAACAAGGTCGCCTCGCTGCTCGCCGACGAACAGGAGGACCTTCTCAAAGGCCTTCTCAAGTCCGAGTGGGGCGTCGATGACGATATGGTCAGTGCCTCCCGTCCCCAATCCGTCTCCTCTAAATCAATCAACTCCATCGCAGCTCGAACAGCACGTCCTCGACCTCATGCACAGACATCGCGACGACGTCGCAGGCGTTCCCTTCCTGTTCCTCACTCCCACCCGACGCCCGTCACGCCCCTCTTCCAGGGCATCTTCTCACTCTGTACGGCTTAACAGACCTGATACCCCTTCCTCAGCTCCAAATTCTCCGTTTTCTATCGGGTTCCGTAGACCACACACCCCCGTCGCATCCCCGCTCGTCAGCGGTAATGCATCATCTTATATCTCCGCTCGTAGTGTTTCACCTATGAATTCACCCGTGCTCGTGCATTCCCAAGCCAACCAGGCACACGTTCAATTCACTGCAAGCCTCCCCGCATCGCCCATCTCCTCTCCGAGACTGCTCAGTGCCAAAGCCACAGAATTCAAACCCATCCCGCGGCCGCTGTCGGCTGCTTCCTCCAACCCTGCTACGTTGTCGGGCTACGGCAGAACCGAGACGCCGTCGCCTGATTTGTGGTCCCACAGTCCGCTCAGAGCCACATCTAACCTCGCGATCGCTGCCCCACTTCTCCCAGATCAGAATATACCCTCTCGGGCTGCTACACCAAGCCAACTCCGCTCCTCCACCAGAGCAGGCGAAGAGGAAGAGGAAGAGGAAGAGGAAGAGGACCCCTTTGATCCGTTCGCACCGAAGACGGCACCCCATTCGTTCCACCCGATCACAGTTACAGACTTTGATCAATGGTCTGACTCAGCCCTTTCGAGTCAATCTCTTGACGACCTTCGGGCTGAATATTACTCGACTGGATACGATTATGATTCTCAATACGACACTCCAGGCGAAGACCCGGATACGTCTGGTTACCTCACTGATGGCATGACCCCCCTCGACGTGTTGAGTTCCGTCTTTGGTTCGACCCTAGCTCCTTCTGAGCTCGAGGAAGCGCTCTCTCAGAATGGATATGATTTCGAGAAAGCCATGGCTTGGCTCATCGATCGTGCATTACCATCTCTCCCTCAGCACACGCAGACGAGAATCCAACCGATGGGTGGCCGTGTCACACTGGTCACAAGGGATGGTCCTGCACCCATGCAGCGTGGCGCACGGTCTGGCTACCCGAACGTGGCAAGGCAAGCCGTGAGAGGTACCAGTGCACGGCCTGTGCCAGGTGGAAATCGGGTGTGCCGATACTACCTCTCTGGCGAATGTTTACGAGCGGATTGTCGATTCAGGTATAATACATTAAACTACACTCTCCGTAAACCCTCTGTCCCTGATCTACTTGTATTTGCAGCCATGATCTTGAGCGCGCCTTGTGCCGATTCTGGTTGCGTGGGACGTGCGCAAAGCAAGATCAATGTGAATTTTTGCACCACCTACCCAAAGATGTCGACGTCGCGACCGTCACGAACGCACTTTCCCGTACGAACATGCATCACAACGTTGGGAACCCGACTGGAACTTCCAACGCACCTTCAGATGAATTCCCTGCATTAGGCTTCGACGGCTCTGCACTCGGAAGGAACAAGCGGGCACCTGGAAACTGGCAGCATGATCCAGGCCGTACAAGGTTTGCGGCGGCAGTAAAACGACCCGTGCCAGCACCGGCACCCAGAGACCGGGCAATGGTGGCTCAGCGTGAACCACTTTCCAGCACCAATTCTGCCGACAATCTCCAGCTCCGAACCACGATTGTCGCACCGAAGCCGTCTCCGCGTATCAAGTTGCGACCTCCGACGTTGCTGCCAACCCTACTGACTGGGGAGTCGATAAATAGCCTCTACATGTCGTATCGATCTCGTGCACTGCAACTCGGTGCAGCTCGGAATGCCTGTCTCTCGCGAGCTGCTGATGCATGGAGGCGGGGGGATGGTGCCGCCGCCAAGCGGTTCAGTCGGGAAGGGCACGATCTGAACGCGAAGATGAGCAGTGAGATGACGGAGGCCGCCGGAAGGCTGGTAAGAGAACGGGCCAAGCTCGCTGAGCAGGCAGTCAAGAGCCGAGACCTGAACTGGTCGGACGATCTGGCAGATCGGAGTGCGCGAGGACGCGCGTGTGGTGGCGGTTTGGGGATATGTTTGGGTATCGCAAGTAAGGACATTGGTGGTGAACCGAGATCGTCTTCGGAGGAAAGGACGGAAGCCGTGCTCGACCTACACGGACTACACTCTAATGAGGCGACTGAGGTGCTGGAGGAATTCGTGCTTGCGGTGAGTGTTCGCGCGTGCTAGGCTGTGTATGTTAGATGGGCTAACTTGGTTTGAAAGCTGGAACGGGAACACTTTTTGGGTCTTGGTCAGATTTTTTCTTGGACGATGCCCGCTCTGTTCTGACGAGATCTTTTAGCATATGCCATCGTTGGAGAGGAGAAGCACACAGGAACTCAAGACGCAGCAAGGGGAGCTTCGCGTGCTCGCCTCGCAGCAGGTGTTAGAGAATGGCTGCATCGGTGGGGTTATCCGTGGAGCGAGCGCGACGGCATCATCTGCGTCGATGCCCTGACACACTCTTGAGGACACGATGGCGACGAAAGTTCCACTCGGTTTGTGAAATATTTAGGGGAAATGCGTTCTATGGACAGGGCCTACGGTATACTTTAGGACCGTGTACGATATATATTGGAATAGCGGTGTCAGCGCAAGTGAATTGATGGTGGCAATGTGGACGAGTCACGTGCAAGGGTGGAATGACCCGAAAAGGCAAGTGTGGTAGTAGACTAAGTATGGACTTGGTTGCAGCAGAGCCGCAAAGTTAAAACGCGACGTTGCCAGACCACGCCCGTCGCCGCCCGAGGTCGACCCTAACACTGATTTCAACACCCAACCATGTCCACCACCGACAATAGCCCCAACGACGCGCGAGAAAGACCCTGCTCCATCGACCTCACCCTCGAGCTCGAGCGTCAGCTCGACAATGAGTCGCTCCCCTCGCCCACCCCTGCAGATGCTCAGCGGCCACAGTCACTCGACTCAGAAGTCCTTGCACACATCGTCACCAACCTCAGGTCGTCCCTTGCAGAGGTCACTCGCCACCGAGACGAACTCGCCAACGCCCTTTCTCAAATCCAAGCCAGGGAGAAAGACCTCACAGACACCCTGACCCACATGACGGACAAGTGTTCCAGCCTGCAAGAGGAGCTAGACACTGCAAATAGCAAAGCAAAGGACGACGAAAATACCATCTCTGTGTTGCGGACAAAAGTCGAGGAGAGCAGGTATGTTCGCTCACGTCCTGTGCCCTTGTTCAGCTGTCGATTTGAGACTCTTGCGTTTAGACGGGGACTTATGCGTCTCCAATCCGAGAGTCGAAGGCACAGCCAAGTGCCATCCGGGTTGGACCTCTCTAGGGCTACTCTCGCCTCCCTGGCGGGTCCACAAACATCAAAGCGGGCGTCGTTCGCGCCGCTCACCGGATCAAGCGCTGTCCGGATCAATGCGCACCGACGCATTTCATCAGTTTCAGACTCGGGTTTCGCAAAGTTGGACAGCGGCTCACCGTATAGCAGTCCTGGTCCGACGAACTTTACTTTCCCCGACCACGCCATGCTAGCAAGCAAGTTAGCACCCATGCCCAGGTCGTCTGGGATGTTTGGTCGCGCATCCCCTCCCTCCTCTGTCTCCCAGTCGGAAGAGTCGGCAGAGGTTGAGATGCTTCGTAAGGAGCTCATTTCCATGCGGGCAGAGCTGGACGAGGCAAAGCACGAGTTAAACGAGGCGAGCGAAGCACGAGAGGCGTCGGAATTATGTGTCAAGGCTCTTCGCGTATTCATAGAGGAAAACAACGTCGGCGCTTTAATGCCAAACGCAGGTGGATCCACCACGACACCGCCATCTTTGCTGGTCGAACCAAAGAAGAGCGTTCAGGCAGCAGGGGGATGGGGCTTCAAGCTCTGGCGAACCGAGCCATTAGCTAAAAATTCTTCTGGCGCGACATCCATACCCTTTATACCACCTACGACCGCGCCTAACAACGTGTCGTCACCACCCCCTCAACCACTTTCAAGGAAGCTTGGGGAATTCTTTGGAGCTCGAAGTGCCAGCATTTCTTCCACCACGCCCGTCAAATCGCCGCACGCCGAACGCGAAGCGATGTATAATGGATTGTCCGATACGTCATCCATTGAAGAATCTGTCGCTGAGCCTGTGAGCCCCGCGAGTGAACTTCCCCGGCCAAGCGTGCTGGTTAGAGACACGACAAGCGTCACTTCAGGCTCTTCGGCGAGGGATCCTGGTGCAAGTCCGGAACGGAAAACGGGTGGACTTCCCTCGCTGTCTGGAGTAGAAGGAGTTTTTACCCCCGTTGCCATATGAGTGACAAGCCTTCTAATTTCCTCTCTCGTACCTGGTCAAATATATCAGACACATTTGGATACTATAGCTGCCCGTTACTTCGAGAGACTCGTCTTCTCCTAGATTACACAACGCATTACGATGAACTGGATATGTATGTAGCGTACCGTATGTACTATTTTGCTTATAGAAGCTAGTCAATTTCCGTCGATCCCGTCACTTCTGGGGACTACTGTACCCCTCTCTCACAGTACTTTGACAATTTGCTTAGGAACTGCAAGCACCCTCAGGCTGTACCGAGAGGTGGCCGCAATACGAATGCGGCCATTTCGTTCTCCGCGACAATCTTTCATGGTGGATAATAGTAGTAAGCCTGCTCCCCTGCCCCTGTTATCAGGCCTTATTGTCGCTGACATACGGTCACTAGAACTACTGCGTGTCCCGGTATTATAGCCCACTCTATGATACGCCCTGTTGGAACTGCCAATCGAGAGATGCGGGCAACACTGAGTCGCAAACCTGCCTGTCTGTTTTGGTTCAATATGCAGCGTTAGGATGTCCACGTCGTCGAAAAGCATCATGGCCGACGGAATCAATCGATGAGCGCGCCCGTTGTCAAGTTCTGCATAAGCGGTGCAGACGTAGTAGAAGGGGGCGTAGGCAATCGACACTTCATTAAGAATCTGAACGTACATCCGTCGCTCCTCCCACATATACGCGTCGGACTCGATGTACTTTCGGCCCAACTGTTGACAAGTCGATCTCGAATGTATCCAGCATACTCTACGTCGCACAACTCGAAGAGGCCATTGCACCTCAGAATCTCCCATGCAATTAACTGACCGGTGCGCGTGTTTCTTGCTTCGTTGATCATTATAGGGGGTTCGTTGTCCCAACTATCGTCTGCCCAATCATCTCATATCTCCGCCGAAAAGATGGATCTCCCTGCTTCTCGTCATTGTCTATGTGTGCATGTGAAGCGGCTGTGATCGTTGGCACGCCGAAGGTTCCCCGGTTAACGAGTTGTCATGCGTTGAGCGGATGCACCATCGGTTGATTGATGTTACAGGGTATGGTTGATGGGGTTCTCCTTCGTTTCTATGTATACACGCTGACAGGCTACGCAGTTTTGAGGTACTTGAAACGGCCTCGCCGCTGAAAAACGTGTTTTTGAGACATTCGCGGTGTAAATACGCCGTTATGTACTTAACTTTTGTGGCGGTGTACACTTCGATGTCGAGGCACTCGTCTCTGCGGTGGCTGCGGGCGCGAGGAAGCGACTTGGGATCACTGGCTGCGGCAAGTCGGCGTGAGCTGTTGCAGGTATGCGGATTTCCTCTCTCCATGTGACGCTGCTTACAAGAGGATAGGACAGGTGCAACCGTATCTGGGGCCCGGGGCACGCGCGTTTACCGATATGTTCTATGTGGCCAGCCTTTAGATCGAGTTTCACGGGTAGGCGTGATGATGTTTCAAGCCAGGATGGAAAGTGTCATCCACACGTCCAATCAGTGGATATGATCGCGGTTAGCCCAATGGAGTTGTGTATAATAACCCCGGCATGTCACTTTCTAGTATGGAGGTAACTACCGAACGACCAGAAATCTTTGATAACGGAAGGCGTTTTTCCTGAGTGGATATGGATATGCTTCCACTGGTTGTATGGGTCCCGTAGGCTACGTCTAGTACACCGATTCACGATCACTGATGAGAACTTGTGAGGAGCGGAGCGGAGCCCCAAAAGGGGCTGGATGTTACTGATTCATTTCAGGCTGTCCTGCACTGGTTGCTCCAGGAACGAAGGTGGTGGAGATGAGATACTCGGATTGAAACCCAACGCACATCGTAACTCTCAGGAGGTTTCAGCTCAGACGCGGATTGGCAACTGCACGTTTCGGCTAACCGTCAGTGACGCGGCGTTCACGTCGACGGCAAGTAACACGATCGCGTTGGAGGATCGTAAACAGAAACATCGAAGTTGGAGTCGGATATAATACTGTGTCAGATCTGGCGATGACGCAGAAAACGTCGGTTGTGTTGACTTGATGTCAAGATCGAAGTCTGTGAGAGACCGCCCCCCCTGGGACGACTGCGGATGGAATCATGTTATGATGAATGCAACTCTATTGTCTACGCAACTTGGGGCCATGCCAGCGGTCATGATCACTATATCGGAGACGAGTCAAGGTTGATCAGCAGGCCCACCTCATGGACGCACGGAGGGGAGTCATAGGACTCTCAGACTCTGGGGCGGTTCACGGGAGTTCGCTTGACCGAGGGAAATCTGCTAGGCGCATGGCGCGACACGAGGCCGGCGCGGCAGAGAGTGAGCTGGCTGGCACAGATGCCCGGCCGGATAACGTATCAGAGGGAAAATGCCGGACAGCTGCCGAATTTGTTGACTCCGCTTTAACTCCGCGAACGTTATTATAAATTATATACTGCCGGATTAACCAAGAAAGGAAATAGACCCTCTGATAGAAATATGGATATTTTTAGCAGTACCTTCACGGGCAGAAATCCCATTTGAAAATTCCCTTCGGAAAACCCCATCGAGCTATCGCGCGCTCCTCTTCCTCCTCGCCATCAATCTTTCCTCGTCCTGGACGCTTTGTCCACTCTCCACCACCCTTCCCATGGAGCCAAATCTCTTCGCCGACCCCTCCAAGAAACGCAGGAAGGGCGCAACTCGTCTATCGTGTGCAGAGTGCAGACGGTCGGTATCCTCTCTCTCTCTCCAGAAATCACGCTTTCCCATCGTCTTTCCTCTAGCTTGAAGCTGCGCTGCGACAGGAATATTCCTTGTGGCTCTTGCGTCAAGCGCGGTTGCGGCGCGATCTGTCCGGACGGTACGTCATCCTCTCCTTCCTTCCTCTCCTTCCCCCACGTAATCGCTTCCGCGGTTTAGGCTCTCTGACCACTGGTCAGGGTAATCGGTGTGTCCCCATCATCCTCGTGTCATCCACATCCCCCTCAAGAATACCAGTTTCGTGCTCGCATCAACCCAAGAACTTCACGAAAAGATAACCGTCCTGTGCAATCGAGTTCGCGACCTTGAGGACGCCCTGAGACAGTCTCACTCCCTTGTCTCTCCCGATAGGCACCTTCTCCTATCAGAGGACCTTCTCCAAATCAAAGCCCCCTTACAAAGAGAACCACCCAACCAGCGTAATGTTCTCAGAGGTGATGTCAAGGAAGAAGAGCAAAACGGCGAGATCGTTGACGCTTTTGGCTCGCTATCCATCAATGCCTCAGGTGGTGCCAAGTATTTCGGATCTATAGCCAATTCTTGGGTGAGCCGCACCCGAATCAGTCACAAGGTCGATTTTCATTGACAATTTGCAAACTTGTTCTTGTATTTCTCTCCAGTACTTTTTGCAGGTAACTTATATTGAGATCTCACCGCGCGATCGATCTGACTTGACCTCAGAATGAAGGCTCGGAAGCCCAGGAGTCTGAGGCCGGCCGGCTAGCCTCTTTACAGAACATTCTTTCGCCTGAGATTTTGGCGCGGAGTGGTGCCTTCCCGCTTGTTCCAAGCTCTCATCCGCTCCAAGTCGAAAATGTCCGGCTGCGAGAACTTTTTTGGTATCTTCCCGAATCACCCAAAGCCCATTACCTGTGTCGGGCCTACTACACACTTGGTGCTTGGATGTGAGCGACCGCGACTCTTGTTACCGCTGAAATTCTCACCCATTGTTTTAGGTACAATCCAATCAACGAACAGGATTTCTTCGAGGACATATATCCTTTATTTTATGCCCCGGACGCCGGACCGCCATCCGATGACCCACTGCTTTCTCACAAGCTCGCTCTCATGTTCATGGTTCTCGCAATCGGAAGCTTGGTGGATGTCAAGCACTCAGCCTACAATATCGAGGCCGAGAAATACCACCAATTGGCACGTGCTTCACTATTCCAGAGTTCGCTCTTCGAGGATCCCACCATCAGCGCCGTACAGACTTTGGCATGTACAGTCGTCGCGTTGCGGCAACTGCATACTGATTTTCAGTCTGGTAGTTCCTCATGACCTTTTTTCTTTTCTTATCTGACAGACACGGATCTAATTCGGGTACCCGCTGGGCCATCATTGGCATGGCAATCAAGATTGCTCAAAGCGTGAGTGTGTCTGCCTAATAATTGTAAGGGTTTAAGCAAATGTGTTTTTCGCGAATAAAATAGATCGGGCTCCGTCAGTACTCGTCGGTTTCATTGGGTAATGGACACTCACCCGATCGCTTACTTTTCACACAGACCGTGATTCAAGCAAATGGGGAGTGGACCAAAAGGAGACTAACCGCCGCCGCGAATTGTTTTGGGAGTTGTACACGTATGATTCATGGCAGGTGAGTAGGAATGAACATACGAAACGCCGAATGTCAGATCATCGCCATTGCAGTGCTGGACGTTCGGACGTCCGCCGTCATTCTATCTGTCACATATTGATTGCAAGTTACCCTCTGCTGGAGAACCTGGGGATGAATCATGTGCGTGTTGCACGATACATTGAAACACGCTTTATCTGATGATATTTCTATAGTCCACGCTTGGAAACACCGCTTCGCATCAGAATGTATGAGTGTGGTCCACGATCAAGCTTTTGGCGCAAAGACACCCACGTATGCAACAGTCCTTCAATTGGACCGCAAGTTGCGCGCATTCCCTGTCCCTCCCAGCCTGCAAGTTGCCGGATTTGGCAACTCATCCCCTCCGGAGTCGCGCCATCAGGAGAGCGTTTCGCTGATTCTACAACGGCACATAGTCCTCGCCATCCGCGAAATGAGTATGTACACCTGCGAGGTACTCGTAATAAGGGGCTGCTGCTGACACTATTTGAATCAGATCTCCTCTATCTCCACCGGAGTTTCTTCGCGCGTGCCGTGACCGATCACCCCAAGGATCCACTCGGTAGTCCGTATGGGACTTCGGTTATCGCTGCCTACCGCAGTGCGGGCTCACTCGTAGCCTTGATGCGGAACCTTCATACACAACTCAAGGAGCCCAGTGAACGAATGTGGTTCTTGTGGACCCATATGTTTTCATGTGCGGTACGTACGCCCGACGGGCGTTATCAAGTTCCGCGATAGGAGAAGTGCTGACAAGTCGGTGAAATTACATTTGTGATGCGAATCAGATTGTGTTGGGTTCTGTCGTCACCCGATGTCCGTCGATGAGTCTGGCACCCTCTGCACTTGTCCAGTTGGACTCCGCCTGTGAACTTTTCTCCAAGGCGGCACGAGGATTTCGCGCTCAATCTGTATTGGTAAAACTGTACCCTCTGCTACATGTCACTCTTGCCTGCTCACCCAACCCTCAGGATATCATGATTACGCTGCAAAAGAAGGCACATGTCAGCTTGAACGAGTTTCGAAGGGGAAAAATCTCGCCCCTCGCACGGCAGTTGTCGAGCCATTCTGAGCCGGGGTCGCCATTCGAAGAAGATGACGAGCTCTCAACGCTTGGTGGGAGGACGCGGCTTGTAGCCAAGAAAGACTCTTTGTCACCCCAGTCATCGCCGACGGTCATCGACCGCTCGCCCACATCTTTGAATCCGGTAGTACCACTGCCGCTGGCATCTGGGTCCAGTCAAGTCCATCCCAATGTCGTGGACTACCTCAAAACGTTTGGCCACACCGCCGGCTCTCACACCAACGGCTCTCACACCAACGGGTCAACGTACAGCAATGCGTCCCCTTTCAATACTCCCATAAGAGAACAGTACGAAACTTCTGGATACAATGATTGCCCGGTCCAAATACAGCCGATGGAGTTGGTGCCCGGGCAGTTCCCTAATTATTTTCCTGTCTACGACTACGGGATGGTCTCCGAGAACGGCTATCCTCATATGAACGGCCACATGTCTGCAACCCGACGCGAGTCCCCAGAAGCCAACACGATACAAAACACCTGGCAAGATTTTGTTAATGCGAGCGGTCTGGCTCTGGGTCATAATTAATGTTTGCTATCCTGTTGTTGTGGACATTGTCTTGCCACCTGTGATGACTGTGATGCTGCTGTAGTTAAACATGTTTTTGGGTCCTGGTCGCAATGCTCGTTGTATATCTAACTATATTTTCAGACTCTTCTCTCAGACACGCTGTACATTATTCTGTACCTTAGCGTTTCTTGATGCTTTTCTTGCCCTCCCTTTGTCCCGTGTGTCGACAAACAAGACTAAATAAAGTGCATGACCCCATGACAGACCTCGTGCAAGCCGGTCATCTTTGTCGTTTCTTCCACATTCCTCATGGCGATCTGTGGCTCTTCTTCGAAGGCTGGCTTTGGACGCCGTCCCGTAAGACCAATAGCTTTCATCGTGAAGCGTGGCGTGCTCACCGTTTGCACATGTTTCCAGATACAAAGGAAGGTTGTTGTCTGCGGAGACGGTGCTTGCGGTATGTACCCAGGCCTCACCTGTCTTCCTTACAGCTCAGCACGGGCTCATTCATAGGCAAAACGTCACTACTCAACGTTTTCACCAGGGGCTTCTTTACCCAAGTATAGTGAGTGCGAAATGGATCGACCGCGGGACACCCTCACATTCCGAACTTGATATATCGTACAGCGAGCCCACTGTGTTCGAGAACTACGTCCACGACATCTACGTCGATGACCAGCTCGTGGAACTAAGCCTGTGGGACACGGCCGGTAAGTGCTCCGACTGGGCCTCCACGAGTCTTGCGTCGTAACTTCTGACGTTTCAAGAAATCCCATAGGACAAGAGGAGTTTGATAGGCTGAGATCACTGAGTTATGCAGAAACGCACGTCGTCATGATATGTTTCTCCGTGAGTCTGCTTGTTCTTTTGTATAACGGAAAGGCTGGGACGTTGATTCTGGTCGTCGTCTCAGGTGGACAACCCAACATCGCTCGAGAACGTGGAAACAAAAGTAATTCTACCTTCTTCCATAGCCGCACGTACATTCGGTTTGAACAATGTTAACAGTGGATAGACGAGATTCTTGAGTTCTGTCCGGGAGTCAAGGTATATTCGAGCCTCCTCGACGCTTTGGCAGGATATGACTGAAACGTCTCTCATAGCTTGTCCTCGTCGGTCAGTCCTTTTGGACTAGATAACGGATTGAAAAAGCCAACTGACCGAGCAAATGCAGCACTAAAGTGTGACCTTCGAGACGATCGGAACGTTCGAGAGCGACTTGCTCGTTATGGAACGCACTCGGTACAATACGAAGAGGGTCTCGCTGTCGCACGACGAATAAGAGCATCACGATACCTGGGTACGGTGTTTGACTTGGCTTTTCTGTCTCGCATACGGCCCCGACTGACTACATTTCGATCCGTGCGTTAGAATGCAGTTCAAAACACAACCGGGGGGTCTCGGAGGTTTTCTATGAGGCTGCACGGGTATCGTTGAGCACACGGGCCAAGGGGCCAACAGGTGGTTGTATAGTGATGTGAGACCCTTCGTCATTCGGGTCGACACGTTCTTTCGCACTCTTTTTGACAGCACACTATGCACCTTAGGGATTCTTGTAATTGCTTTTTAACTTTCGCATGAGACGATATTCTGGTCCTATTTGCGGATGCATGTCTTTTGTCTTTGTTCTATTTGTATTTCTTGACGAATATTATTTCCATCACCATGATATCGAGGAAAGTGTCCATTATAGCAAATCGAAAAGCATGCATTACGATACATTTTAGTGGTCTATATCATGTCATCACGAATCAAAAGTAGCCTGTCATGGTCTGCTGGCAAAGCTTTAATATTCTGTCCACGTCTCACAAAAAGGGAAACATACGGGGACTATGTTCACGCCTAGACCAGTCCCGTTCATCATTGGAGGAGCTTGAGTTGGGTATCTAAACAAGAACGTTCAACGTCTGCAATACAAGCCTAAAGTTAGCTCGAATACGAACCCATTGCCTTGAGTGATGAGCAAGCGGTTCATGGGGTTGATGATGGGCTGTTCAGCTTCTTGCTCTTCCTTTGCAGTATCTCTCTTTGTCCGTTCCCTGACCTCCTTCTCAAGCGCAGCCAACTGGAACATAAGATTGGATAAATCACCAATTCCGTCGCTATCATAGTGGGACGAAAAAAACAAACCTTTTCCCGCATCGTTCTCGAGACTTGGATCTTGTAAGGCATGTAAAAGTCGTTGAGACCATATTGCCATGAAAATTCCTCCACGACGTCGGGTCGCAGAAGGTCGAAGCACACGTAGAGGACAGCCGCGAAGCACTCTTTGTTGCCAATGTCAACAAAGTAAGAAAGGAGGTCCTCCGCAACTTCGGTGGAGGCTGAGGTAGCGGCCGTGACGATCGCATCTTTGTACAACTGGTCTTGCTTCGACAGCGATATCGACTCTTCCCATCGTGAGTTTTTCTGAAAGGGTGTGTGAAGCACCTCGGAGAAGCGGAGTTCAAAATGGCCATACCTTGTAAAGATGTGCAGCAAGCCGCCTGAACTCGAGGAGGTCGTGTTTCTCTAACCGTTGAGCAAGAGAGATGTTGTTGAAGTTGTCAAAGCTGTCAATCGAATCGCGGAGGGTCTTGTAATCCTCCTCTTCGATGAGTAGGTCATTGTACGCGTCGTTGACTGCTTCGATGTTTAACTGCAAGTATCGTCAAATTGGCTTCAAGTGGAAGTTCAGAGTTTCCATATACTTACGTGTTGAACAGCAATGAGATATGAGCGAATGAGAGGAATGTGATCGATTTGACGGAACGTGCGCACAACACGAGCGTGATCTATGCGGGAAATCATGACACTCAGGAGATCCGTCAAGAGGGTGGGCTGCTCTTGTAGGTAGAAGGTGAGAGCTTTGTAGAAGCTATGGCATGCCGAACATTAGCAAATGGATCAAGAATCCAAAAGGTGCTTCGTACATCTCAACATTAGCGACGCGGACAATCACATCCTTGAATTGATTGTGCTCCCAAGCATCGGGCGAACGTTCGATCATGGCAAGAGCAGAATTGTCCTGGTTGCGCAATCATTAAGTGGGAGCGCAAGAAATCCAAGGTGATCTCTCACAAATTCGTCGTATTTTATGTAAAGGAAAACAAGCTCGGGCCAAAGATGCGCTTTCTCCGTAGCTCTGATGACCTGGTTGAGATGACTACATGTGTGTCTCCGTATGAAGGAGGATAACCCACCTTTGGAATGTTGATCCGTGACACGAAGAGTTTGAGGTGTTCCATGACTACGGATGGAGGCAATCAGCAAGTGAAGAGCAGTATATGAACCACACATACGTTTTCCAGGTCTATATTTGCTGTACAGAATGGATAGCTCCGTAAAGATCCCCATCTACAAACGATCACTATAATGACATCGGAAGCGACAAAAGAACATACGTGAGCGCGCTCTAGGCTAAGGGCTGCCTCTAACAGAGCAAGGATTTCATCGAAATGGCCGCGACGTTCGTAAGATTGAAGAAGAGCAGGCAACTCTTCCTATACAAAAAATCAATTAAAACAGGAAAATTCTGTTCTGGCGATGTACGAACCGCATGAACGACAATGTTCAAACCACAAATTTGAGCCTGCAATGCAGGTCAGTAATACCTCACTTATGCGACAGAAGTAAACCCACCAAACGGAATTCTAATTTCTCAATACAAGCGGCATGAACTTGCTTCCAGACTTGGGTGTTGCCGGCCTTGCGAGCGCTTTCAACGGCAGCCTGGTTCTCGCCCAAGTAAATGAGAGTGGTAGCCAAGCGAGCCCAGTTGGAAATGCTAGTGAAGAGTAGTTTGGCAGCCTGGTAGAGCTCGTCCTCAAAGCATTTCTCTCCGACTACCAAGATGTCTGCTACGTTCGTCATGCCCAAGAAGTCCTCCATATCATGTAGGCGATCACTCTTGGCATAAGCATACGCCAGCTCGGTATCGATTCGAGGTTCACGAAGATGCTTGCGCGCCATCTGCAGGAAGCGGACTAGATCATCGTGCTTGCCAGCGCGACCCGAAATCTCAATAACTTCTGCGAAATTCGACGCGTCCTCGGCCTTGATGTACGAGTCTATAAAGAACAATCAACCTTCCCTCTCCCTGGTTTTTCGCGCTAGGCATACCAACAGCATCTTTGATGCGAAGACCGTCAAGCTGAGCTTTCGCAAGGCGGCTCCACACTTCAGGCTTGTTGACCTTGTTAGCGTAGTCCAAACCACGATCAATTGACACAATGTGCTCGACCAGCACGTTGATCGCCATGGCATGTTGCTCGTACTTCTTGTATATCGTCAATGCCTCTTCGTAGAGACCATGTTCGGTTGCAATCTTGGCGATCTCGGCGACATCGTAGTTCTGGAGCTTGTTGATGTAACCCACAACCTTACCCTTGTCTGCACGAATTGCTGTCAAGAGGAGGAGGTTCTGGAGATTGCGGTTGTCGCTAAACGGAGAGGCTTCAATGACGATTTTCTCCAAAAGCTCGATCAATTCGATGGGGAGATCGGCTAAAAGGAAAGCTTTGACAGTCACCGAGACATCATCGGGGTCGGTACACTCGGGTAGAGCAGTTGCGATGATCTACAAGCCACAGACATTAAACGTATGTGCACCATGGGACATCTGGACTAACCTGGTCGATGAGTGCTCTGCGATGCACGTTGTCGTGGACAAGAACTTGTGCCCAAAGCTCCGGCTGACGACGCTTCACGAGGTAGCGAGCTTGTTGTTTGAACATCGAGTTCTCATTCGTGATTGCAATGAGCTCGTCATCACAGAAGCCCTTTGCGTAGGCGATGTACGCCAAGTAGGGATCTCGGGCCTCACAGAATTTACCAACGATGAGAGGCTCATACAGCTGTATCAATCGTTGAGGGAAAAGATCACACAACAGGGTCGAAGAACGTACGTTATTCTCCTTCAAGAACGCTTCGGGATTGTTATTGCTGTCGATCACAATCTTGGCCATTGCGTTGAACACAGCAGGATCTTGAGAACCGGACTGTACACGGGCCTCAAGCCAGGGGAGAATCAACTTCAATCTATTCCGCTGCTCGACTTCATGCACGAGTTCGTCGATGGGGAAATTCCCTGTCACAGAAGCTAAGAGACCTTTGATGATTGTTTCGTCGCAATCGACATCGAGCAATCCACCGACAACCTGGGGAGTCCTGACGGAGTTGACACGTTGCACATAGACTTCGATGAACTTCGTGAGACCGTTCTGATAGAGGTAAAGAACGAGGTCGTGGACAAAGTCGAAGCGATCGCAGACGATGATAAGGGGAAGTTGGTCTTGAAGCTTTGCCTCCTTCAAGAAATTCTTGACCTTCTCTGGACTATAGTGGTTGCTCTCTCGACAGATACGCTCAACTTCACGAATCTGGCCGGTCCGAGTGGCGGCCTGAATGTACTTGAAGTGGACCTCGGGATCTTCGCTGAGGTTCACAATCGACCCGAGGTAGTAGTAGAGACCTTGGACAAATGTCAGTTTTGAGAAAGGATATCCATGGGAAAAATACTCACCTTCAAATGTTTTGAAAGACTCAAACATCTCGATCAATTTCACAGGGCCAAGGATATCGGAGTACTTGGTAGCAATCTGGATGACGACCTGGAGATTCTGGCGGATATTTACCCTAAGCATCTCTTGCATGGATGCCATCGACTGTTCGGTAGTGAGACGACTGAAGTAGTTGACTAGCCATTCGGGTTGGAGGCCGCCGGTATGCACAATTGCGCGCTTGATGTCCGCCAAGTCCTCATAGTGTTCGAGAGCCTGTTGACATCAGTACCAAGTGGATCTTAAATATGGAATGATACGCTTACTCTTTGCAAGAGACCGGCCTTCTCGCAAAGGTTGGCAATCCTAGGGCGGTCATAATGCGAGAACATTTCATTACCGAGGATGGCGTCCGCGACCTGCGGCGCATGGACGAGATTCATCTCAAGGAGACGGGTCTGCAGATGACCCTGCTCGGGCTTATTTTCCTTCAAAGCATCCAGCAAGAAGGATGTTGCCGGTTGAATCATGTTCTGCGACATAAAGATGTCCACGACCTACAATATATGCGTCACATACTGTTCGACAATCGGTCATATTCCCACTTACACGCTCGATATCGACCAACGGGCCACTCTCGTCGTTGACAAGCTGGGTGGCAAACTCAGCACCCTTATCAGGGTTCGTCCTCATGACATGCTGCAAAAGGGCAACATAATCTGGGCTATATCCAACTTTCTTCGAGTATAGAACAATCTTGTCTGTCTGACCGGTCTCTGCAAAGCAGGCGATGACCTTGTTGGGAACATTTGCTCTGAGGTACACGCTCAAAGCCAAGGTCATGTCATGCAGCCGGACGATATCCCCAAGCTCTTCACTACAGGTGAGCTGACAACGTAATATTAGCAGCAGTCAGATCTCGGCAGGGAAGACTTGCCTTATTCTCTTTCAACCACTTCTCGAGAAGCTGCTTGCGACCCTGCTGTAATACAGGGCGAGCGAGCTCAAGTGACTCAAAATGGTTAAGTTCACCTTTCTCCAACAAGATACCGAAGTATTGGAGAATAGGAGACAAGCCACCTGGGGGGGCGGGTGCTTGCTTGAATGATTCAATCACCTGTGCTGTACGAAGAATTCCCTGAGCGCTCAAAAGTCAGTCTAGAGACTGTCGTTGGTAATCATCCGTGTGCGTACCCGAGGAGAGTTAGCAGCTATCTTCGCTGCTTCACTGAATTGACCAGAAGAAAATAGTTGCTGATACTGCTTGACGTAAAGATCATCCGCACCGGGTAGATTAGCGCGACTAGCGAGTTTGAACGCGAGTTCGGTATTATTGAGCGTACTGAGGGTGTAAGGGACGATCGTCTGCTCGTCGACGCTGACTGATAGGACCTGGCCTTTCTTGTTTACGCCGATGATCCCGTGGGTAGCCTCATGCTCTGCCGTGACAAAGATCGTCTCGCCGGATATGCGATTCATATAAACACATGCACCAGACTCCAGATCGTACAGGTGAATGAAACCATATTTGGTGACCAGAAAGATGATGCCATGCTTTCTGGATACCTGCATGGCTACGGGGAAGTCATTGGTAGCTTCAGGAGGGAAATAGACATCAACTGCCTTCTTCACGAAAGGTGGATCCGGTGCGGTGTGGTCAATCTCCACTACATGAAGCTACACAACGGTTCCTAAGCAAGCATCGAATTCCTTTAATGCACATCACGTACCTTGGCGCCAGTAGCGGTGCGAACTGCAAATGCGAACAGCTTTGTCGTGGACTGGTGACCATCGAGCTTCAGTTCCGCAAACGAAGCAGCATGTCCTTCGATGGGCTGGCTGACTCCCCGCTCTCGGCTATACAGTTGCATCGCGCCCTTAACCTTGAACGCAGAAGGATTCGTTGAATTGCTGGAGATACCGATTAATACCAGCCACTTCTCATCAGAAGTTGCACGGTAGTTGATGATCTGTGCTCCCACAAGTGTTGCATGCCGGTCGAACACCTTTTGCGGGGGTGAGGTCTGGTCCCCGATTGTCCAATGATACACTGAGGTCTCAGTGACCATTCCTATGGTCGATTCGGATATCCATTTCCAGAACACGACGTCCTCGTTGTTGGCATGAGATTTGACCTTTTGTTTGGTCTCAATATTGAAAATCTGCAACGTCCGGCCGGCTACGAAGGAAGCTGTCAGCGTCATGGTACAACACGACGGGTTAGGGACACACCCTTTAACGCAAGAATTTTCTTGGAAGGATGCATAATTGCGGAATCAGCACTGATTGGTCTTCGAAGAACATTGTTTGCGTCGGCGAGGTCAATTATGACAACTTGATTTTGTTCGTTAACCTTTTCGCGTATGCAAATGAAGTGGTCGGATTCTAAGGTCAGGGTCTACAGAGGGCTCGGTAAGGTGTGCGTAAGTACATCTAGAAGCGGACACACCTAAGAAGCAAGGTGGAAAGCAAGAAACCAAGCAGATTGAGCATGTCACTGCAGGTTGAGGTTGCCTACGCGTACCTGGAACGAAATTGAAGCTGGCTGAACGCCCAAACTAGAGAGCTGCAGGTGCTCGCAAAATGCGATGGGTTTCGAGGTGTCCGCCATGATCAAAGTGTCGTTAACAGCCGTCCACAACGGCGAAGGAGAAATTTGGTCGATGTGGGTTGTTGAGACGAACAACTCAGCCAAGTTACGACAAGCAAGGGCATGAAAAGTTTACTGTTGTTTGTCTCACGCTTCATAGCCTGTTACTGGGACAAGTATAGCATAGAGAACATAGAGTGTCACAGGGTATTTCTACTCCTCAGCAAGGACCAGAACTTCCTCCAAATCCTCCTCTTCTAATGGTGAGATCGGCGGAGGTGCATTTCCATAATACAAACGCTGCGCCATGATCGCTATTTATTTTGTGGCAGGTAGTCGGTAACATGTCGAGGATGCGTGTCCCGTCACGACTCACCTGAGTCCACAGACAGTTGAAATACCGCACAGGCCTTGAACTGCAAGGAAGACCCTTGCAGGAAGAAGTACGCTGTCCTGGATTGGTGATGTCAGCGGATACCAGTCGTAGATCCAATGAATGGTCTGACTTGAAAGCATCTCCACCCATCCAACCAATCATTGTAGAGGCACGGAATCCATAAAGTGACTTGTGCTTGTAATTACTATACAGACAACGCACATGAGGCCGTCATTGATTCACAATCAAAAATACACAAACCTTATTAGCTGCGGGATGGGTAACGTACTCTCTAATCCCAGGGCAAAGAACCCCAGTATAGAGATATAGAGTTCAGACCGCCCAAATATTAAGAAGATTATCGCCGAGCAGAGTCTGAAAAAAGTGATTGAAAAAAAAAAAAGAAGCATGCAACAGCTTCTTACATGATACCGGCAAGACACTCGATGTATTGCGTATATGACGACCACTGCCAGAAAGAAAATGGTCGTGGGGATGACGCGTAGCTCCCTGAGTTCGCTTTCGGCCGATAACGGAGGCAAATGAACAATAATGCGAGCTGTCAATTGATATCATCATGGTCACACGATCTCCCTGTGTGTACGCTCAATGGGGCGTACCTGCGCGATGATCATAAGAATCGACTGGAGCAGCAAGGCAAACTCGAAGTGAGCACCCAGCCAGAAAAAACACCGAGTGATATTAGCAATCAACCTGATGGTATGCGCCATCAGCGTGTTGTGCAAATGGCTGTTCGAGTGGGCTCACAGAATCGCACAAACGTCGCGAGAAAAACCCGTCGAGTCCCTGATAGGTGGAAAGATAGGCGGGTATGAGTAACTACGCCCATGCGAGACATGCAAAGATACCGTACTTTTTCTTGACGATGGACACTGCTTGATCTGCATACACGAGAGGAGGCACAACAGCCATCCCAACGGACGAGGCCACGGCAATCCATGAAGGTATCATTGTGCTTGGTCAACTTCAAGTTGGATGCGGAGTCTGGCACTGCGGAGCGTACACCAGAGTTACGGACGTCGGGTTCTAGGCGGCTGGTATGACTAACAAGTGACACTGCAGCACGTGGTGATCAGTAGGATAGACAAAGGTCTCTAGGAAAGAAAAAAAAATCACCAACGATGACTGACCACCACAGTTCTCTCGTCAACCACGTCTTGGGGCTCGCGGGGCTTCGAGCGATGCTTCCACGAACGTAGCATGGTCGAGCGGATCTCCTGCACTGGCTGGGCCGCAAGTATTAATGAACCTCGATCACAAGCTTCCACTGCATCCAGATGGAAATGGTTGTCCCACATCAAGTGGTCGACTTATAGTGTGGTTCCGAATCAGTACTTGTTGAACGTTGAGTCTCATCTCGGCGTCAGAACGAATCAGATTCAGTCATCCCCCGTCTACGACTGGATAAAGTTTCATAACGGTGCCTTGGAGTGCCTCGTGTCTCCGCCCCTCATCACCCCCGCAATGACAATTGATACAAGACCTGGGATCCCCGTCTCGCTGATGGGGACGGGGGCGTCCTCCGTCCAGGTGTCGTCCTATACATATCGAATCTTCTCTGATTGAAAACGCGATTGTCACAGTAGCAGTAGCTGTGTGACAACTGACCATCAAATATTGTTCCAACCACCCGAATGCCACGGGCCAATGCGAGGTGCTCTAGTACTGCTGGGCAGTGACACCAGGTCTGTACATAACCTTGAAAGACATTCCCTCTTCCTGAACATCATTCGCAGCGCTATGCAACCAACTTTTTCCTTTCCTCATTGCAGGTGGAAATACCCCTCTTTGAAGCATGGATCCCAGCATACCCGCAACCTCGCTTAGCTTTCCGCGGCCAACTTCCTCCCCTTTGCCTGCAAGGTGGCGTGACGGCCTAGTTCTGATCCCTCCTTGCTATCGCAGTCATCCACGACCGCATTTCTTCCTGCCTGTTGCAATACAACGAAGAGTAGAAGCGACGACATCAACGTGATGCTACGGCTGCAGGAATAATGAGCAGACGTCGGTAAGCAGCATCCCCACCTGGATGCCCTGTTGTCATCCCGTCGTTGAGCTTCTTCCTATCCCACATAAAGAATTTGCGATTGCGAACACGTACACGTTGGCTCCCCTATGACTTGGCGGAGATTTCTTCACGACCTTTCCGTTATGCTCTGCGGTGCAGCGGAGCTCGACAGTGGGATTCGTGGCCTACATAGGCAATACAGGTGGGTGGTGCATGTCCACTTTGCTCGAATCGTACCATGGAATTAGGTGCGGACGTCTTTGATCGAGTCACACGTTGCATAATTTCTGGAATGTACCAAACCCCCCCCCCCCTCTTCAATAATTTTAGCGTCGAATGTATCGTAAAGCGCCGGTACGCTCGGGTGTGTGTAAGCACACAAATCAGGCTTTCCAGGATCCAAGACTGACTCGAGCATGTTTCCCCCGATGCGGCTGTGGGTGACAAAAAGTCTAGCCCTTGACCCATGCAACTTCGATGCTCCAACGTTTGTTCTTGACCGTCTGCGACGTATGCTGCCGCGCAGCATGGAACACTCCTTTGGTGGACGCCACTAGATATCGGGAATTCCATATTGACATTTGAAAATTGCATGCGAGGTTGTTTTCCATACTGGCTGGTTAAAGGAGGCCATGACGACAAGTCACAGAACCTGGCCGAGAAAGATGACGATGACTTCTAGGGGATGATATCTGTGTGATGATGATGAAGTTCATGTACATTGAACTGGCGGACGCGTGAGATGTTAATTATGGTTCTAGCTATTTTGGGGGCAGACAGCCTCGTTGCGCCTTGTGTCTTCTCAAGCTGAACCTTTTAAAACGTTGGAGTCGGCCCACTCGGAGTAGACGACACCGTGTAGACACTGTCGTCCACGTCCAGCAACGTTGTACAACTCACTCTTTCTCCTCCCCTGTCATACCGCTCGCATCCGTTTCATATTCTTGACGTTTCGTTTCGTTCCCCGCCGTCAGCATGTCTCGGCCTCTTAGCGAGCTCTCTCTTGACCACCAATACTCGCCCCCCGCGGATACTGACAATTTCGAACAATACTACGACTCCTACTCTACCCTCGTCCCCACAGGCGCCGCTCCCGTCCCTGATTTCTATACTTCCGAAAATTTATACTTGTGGCAGGACAGCGTCGGCATCTATCATTGGGCTGACGCGAACGTCGCGCGGTCCGATAGCTGTTTGGGGTATTCGTCCCCGTCGTATTATGCTTCCGCATTTTCTTCAGAGGCAATTCCACCGGTATGTTCCTATCGCCGGGTTTTGCCTCTCAACACTAAGATCGATCCAAATAGTCCGACTACTCTGGTTATCGACACGGTGATCTCGAGGAGCCCTCACAGGCCCCAGCTATCCAGGAGAACTCGTACATCTTCCACTTGGCCCAGCAGTTCAGGGATGGTTCAGCCCGTCCACAGGTCCAGGACCATCGGTCCAGCATCGCACGCGCGAGCGACAACTTTCTCGCACAATGCTCGTCTATTTTCAGCGACGGGCACTCGTCTTTCAGACGTGGAAGCACTATAGATTACCGGCCATCCATCCCACATCAAACCACCCCTCAGCGTGACCCTCGTCCACCGTCGAGGAAACGTTCTAGGGAACCTTTAGACGAAGGAAATTACCATGTTAAGGTTAGTTCGCCGGCGCCAATCTTAAATTACAAGCTTTTGATATCCCGGCCCCTCAATCTTAGGAAGAAGACGATAACGCCCATTCATCTTCTTTGCCCACGGCGAATGACGCATGTCGTCTTCCCCAGCCACATATGATGGGGCCGTCGCAAGGTCTACCTTCGTGCTCTGTCCGAATTCCCCACCTTGGTGATGCTACCACTTTTTTGAATGCTGACTCCCACACTCGCGAACATGAATCACGCTTGCGTCCAGAAGAGCGTTGTATGATTCCAGTGCCGAAACACATGAGCAATAAAAGGGTTCATCGTTCAACCGAGGAGCTTGTTCGGCAAGAAAGTACTATTCTGTCATTGCCCACAACAACGTGGTCCATCCCTGACGATCAGGTTATGAAAGGGGCGAAGAAGCCTGGCGAACAGAAGAAGCAGGCTTTAGCATGTCTATTCTGCCGAGAGCGGAAGATCGCGTGTGGGAGGCCCCCTGCTCACAGCCCTGATCAGACTTGCAAGTAAGAGCTTTTTATTCCACCCGGGAATCTGAATGCTGACGTTACCGTTAGTCAGTGTGCACGCCGTCGGATCAAGTGCGAGTATCCAACTGAATCGCGTCGTGGCCAGCACAAGCGTCGCCGTAAGCCAATAGAAGGCGAACCTGCCAGTCAATCCGCCGTCCGTGCGAACTCGACGTCAAGTGTAACATCAACGACGACTGCCTCTTCTACGACATTAACGACCACCACGCCACCTGCATGAACACACAGCAAGAAAGATATCCTCGACCAACACATTCGCACGCAAGCCATATCGCGCATGTTCAGAATTGTAATCGCTCAGTCAGCATCACCACCTCCGCACGCCATCAACTTGGTCAAAAATAGTGGAAAGATCCGTCTATATATTGCAATAAATTCGACGACTAAACTATTTAATATCCAGCGTTTTGTGGCACATGCCCTTCTGTGACGCCAAGCTCCATGTGAATAGATGGTGTTTACTTATGGCATACAAGTATTTTTTTCACCATGTATATCCTCGCGCTTTCATGCCATTGGTTGGTACATGATTAGGGTAGATGACTTCCTTATAGTTCACATTATATGTCGGACTTGATCACTCCATGGTATGTAGGCAGACGCCACCCTTCAGCGCTGGCATCCGTCAGAGAGACTTGGGACCCTCGAAGCAGTGACATATTCAACGCTCGGGCACCACAATACGTAATAGTGTTCAGCTCAGTGCTGGGGATATCAGTACTTCCGTAGACCAAAAATGTAGGTAGGGAAAAAATGCCAGGTGCCAATCGTCAAGTGGTCGTGCTGCCTTCAAGTCCGAGAGATCCGTCCGAAATAAAGCCACCTAATGGCCGATAGATCACTATCTGGCAGCATATGCCAATCACCTTTCATTCAATGATTCAACGCAGCAAGTCGATCAATCTGTTACACACATACGCTTGGCGCCGAGGATCGAGCACCAAGGATGGAAAAACGGGCAAGGTTTGTCTAGTATCGCACAAGAAACGGTGCAGGGGCGAAACCATATATTATGGTGCATCGTGGCGAGACCGCTCCTCAATATCAATGTTGCCATAACTCGAATGAGGCCCTGGAAACGATATATCCTTTGGTTTCCACAGCGCGAGGCAAACGCCGACTCGGACTTCCGATAACCCTTGCCAACAATCAGTAGGCAGTCTGGCTTATGGCGGTAGGCCATCTAGGTCCTCGCCTCGATCGATCGATCGATTTAAAGGGGGTGATACATCCATGAGGGGGTACATGAGGTGTAAGGTTTTGCTGGGGCCCAGACCTTTAACTCAACTCGAAGAAGTATGTTACCCTGGCACGAGGCATCGTGCCGCAAGTTCCGCGGCCTACCACTCAACCACTTACCCACTCTCATCTTGGGGGGAAACTACACTCAGTGGGGGTAGTCCGTCTGCCAGTCTTTTGATTCAGATCTTGGTCGAAAGAAAACGCCCATCTAAGATTCAAAGTTGAAGTCGCAGTAAGATCGACGACCTTTTTTGAACTGCAAGGAATTATCGGCGTGAGGCATACACTACTTCGTGGGATTGAATACCTGGAAATAAATAATTCATCGTTCATGATATACGGCATATTGCCATTGGCTTCAGACTTCAGCAGAAGCTGATTGTGTTCAACGGCTAACTCGTCCACCCACAAGTGGAGTAGATGGATTGATGAGGGTTCTTGGCCCCACGCCTTGTAATTTCGCCCCCATGGACTGTCACATAGCACAAGCCTCATGCATGCATATCAGCTTGTTCCGGTGGAGTTCATCAGAAAGATTAGTAGAACACGTTCGAGCCGCGGTATATCCAACGATAGATTAAGGCACCAAAAGCTCATTGACACAAAAGTAGGACGCAGAGAAAAAAAAAAGGTAACCACGAGTC
Source organism: Boletus rubroflammeus (assembly GCA_038090375.1). Classification (NCBI taxonomy): domain Eukaryota; kingdom Fungi; phylum Basidiomycota; class Agaricomycetes; order Boletales; family Boletaceae; genus Boletus; species Boletus rubroflammeus. Next base: position 118,142 of record JBBPMQ010000014.1, read on the forward strand.
CACATGCGTTTCGGAACATAGCGCTCATAACCACGTCTTCACCGGCCGTTGATCGTGGCGGTGGAGTCTCTCCGAAATTGCGAGGGACTTACAGCTTGTGCATGCTGCGATGATGGTGTGGAATTGGGGTGCTCTGGAATCTTCTCAATTTCTTTCTTCGCTGCCTGCCATGCCTCAAGGTTCTGAAGGAATATGACTGAGATTGCACCATCATAACTCGAAGCGATAGGGTCCCACCTTCTTGCACCAATCTCTGTGGCTTCTAGCCATGTTGATTGTCATCTCCCGAAGGTCCGCAACCTTCTGACGTTGGAAACGATCGAGATCCGCTTGGATCGTCGAACTGGAATACTTCAGGTCTTGCGCCGTCAAATGAAGGGCATCCTCAAGCTTCGAGCCACAGCAACGCCGTCAGAAAATGACCGTCAAGCAGTCAGATGAACTTACGTGCGAGATTGTTTCACGAGTTTTGCCAATAGCGTTACGCCTTGCTGTTTCCGGGTCGACGTCCATCATCCCATGCAACGTATAACTGAGTGCATTCAGTAAACCCATTCCAGGAGCACGCCTCTTGTAAGGACTCGGGCCAGGGTGAGGTGGGAGGTATACCGATCCGGGCTCGTCAGGGTTTTCACTCGATTGTCCCTCTGACTGTGGGTTTGATAGGCCATTGACGCGACCGCGTGCAAGGGCCTCCTCAAGCCTCTTTGCCTCCTTCTCACTTTTCTCGTACTCTTCCAACATTTCACGCTTGTTCTCTAAAGCGTCCTGTGTCATCTCGTATTGCACGTGTTTCTGATGCCGATACGCAAGAAGCTTTTTGATGATAGTGGCGAACTGCGTGTATTCATGCAGGGGTTCAGAGAAGTTTTGCTCGAGCTCTTGGAGCTGTGATGATGACAGTAACAAAACAAATGAGATATGTGAGGAAAGATGAAATGCACACACCAATCTTGTTGTGGACATGTATGACGCATCGACAGCCTGTCCCGTTTTCTCCATTGCAGCGGCGAGAGCCCCGCTTTCATTAAGACTAAAGCCGTTCAGGGCAGCACCAAGTTCTGAATAGTCCTGCGCAGTCTCTGCATCATGAATATTTAGATTGTTGAGTAAACAAGGATATAGAGAAACGTCATACCTGACCACCGCTTTAGTGTCCGACGTGTAACCTTTTCCATCGGACCATTGAGGTGGTTCGCGAACTTGTTCGTGAACACTTCTGAATCGATGAAGCGTTGGTCTTGGTTTCGCAAAGGATGCGCCGCCGTCGGATTGGGAAGTACTGCGTAGGCAGGGGATGCGTTCTGGTCTGTAGGGTTGTGTGAAGGAGCCTTTAGGATATTCTTTGGGAGCAACGACAGCGGTGGTGAATTGAGCACTTCGGTCTACAACATGGTTAAGAATTGCATAACACAAAACGAGCACTTGGCGTACCCATGAAACTTCGCCTTCTAAAAATCGATGGAATACGTGCTCGTTAGACAAGATAGGGTGACGAGCGATGCGGTTGAGGAAAGTTTGCAACATGCGCTTGCGTCGGGCAATCATCGCGGCGTCCTCCTTTGCCTTTGCCTGCTTGGTAGCATAGTCTCCGATGGTCTGCTTGGAAGGGATTGGGGGAATGATGAGAGTTGGATACAGCTTCACGAGGTTCAGGCGTAGAGACTCGAACTCAGAATACCGATGCCTGGCTTCCGCGGTCTGTTGCATGTGGGTCCGTGTCAGATACTCGATCAGCGAGACCGTGGCTGAGACTCACCCCGGCGTGGATCACGTATGTGATGTAGGGCGTATTGGAGTTGAGGGTCGTCTTTTGCGCATCGGTTATCTTATCACGTACGCTCATTAGGGAACGGTTGGTCAAGACAGATGCGAGGTGGGCACACACCAGGATCTCTGCGTCCTCTCCAGAGTGCAGCCACCTATCTCTATAACAGCAAAAGTCGCTCTTGTGGGTTTGCTGAGGTTGTCGTTGAGTCCCAGGGGAGGAGAATGGTTGGTTTGGAGAGTGGAGACGGGCGGTGTTGGGTGGTGGAGAGGAGGGCGCTGATATATTCACTTTGGAGGTTGACGACGTCTCTGACGAGACACGGTCGATGTCGTTTTCGAAAGGGTTGTCATCCTCAAAGGTGTCCATCGTTGCACGGTGCGACTGTGCCGCAGCGAGCGTCTGAATCGGTCAGCTTTGCGGCCAGTCGGTAATTGCGCTCAAAGTTGTGGGCGAGACAACGAAGTTCGCTGGCAAGGATATGTCCCGGCACGGTCGATGTGACCACACTGCTGCGTAGGCTGGGTTGCACTTGCCATATTTGGTCCTATGTACACAACGTCTACCCAAATACCCGGAAGCCTTCAAGCAACTCCGCGTTCACCTCCTCTTGCATCGGCTCGTCCGCAATCTCCCCTACCTCCTGCATCGCGTTCTCAAAGCCTTTACCAAGCAGCGACGCAAACAGCTCGTCAATCTGCTCATCGTGCCAGCTCCCCTGCGTCGGCACCGGCACCATGAAATTCTGTATCTTCTCGTGAACCTCGTAGCTGAGAGTAACATGAGCCAACACACAACTGCAATTCCATGTTACCGACCGAAGTTTCCGTCCCTTGCTAGCCTTCGTATCCACCTTCTTCTTTGCCTTTTTCTCCTTTTGCACCGCCACCCAATCATCGTTTCCGCCCGTTCCGTTCCCTCTCGCGTCAATAATGTCACGCAGCAGCTGATGGTAAAAATCAGTATCGTCAAACATCTTAGCGTCTTCTTTTTCCTGGGTCCCGGCTTCATCTGTCGTGCTGACCCCTAGTCTACTTCCTTTGCCACGGTAAATTCTCGTCCGAGCGAGGACTTTGCTGTGGTCAGCAAGTGTCTCGTCGATCAGTTGTGGTGCCGATTTAATGTGTTGAGTCGTTCTCGAAAATGCATTGCGGTTGGTTGGAAGGAGAACCGACGGTGCAACTGCTTGGATTTTGGATGACCACTTGTTGAGCGTTTGCACGAGGTGGGGGTGATAACTGCCGCGAGTATAAGACTTTTTTCCGGTAGCAGACACGCAGGTACGAACATGCGTTCAAGTTCTGATGCCACATGACTGGCTTTGCGCAGTTCTTCAGTATAATAAACCACTGAAACATCAGTTTCGGTGGTCCTCCGACGTTTACGCGGAGGAGGCTGAATGGATTCGTTTACTGAGAACAGACGCTAAATTTGTGTTGAGCGAGCATGTAATATCTCTGTAGGAAGGGTCACACCTCTTGAAAATCAAATATCTCGTTTGAGAGTAATCGTGCTTCTTCCAACATTTTCACGAGAGGAGTATGCACTTGCTGATTGGCAGCATCCCGCGACGGCTATTCGTTCGTGAGACGATTTCAAGACAGGAAATGGATGACTACTTGCAGGAGGAAGGCAGTTTCCAGCCGTGACGGATTTTTGTAGGCGAATGCGGGCATCAAGAAGTGAGTCCCAGAGTGTCTGGACGCAAGATGTAGATTAAAAACATTACGCCCGAGGAAATTGACTTGCAATCTGTCTCGAAATGGCTTTACCCTTTTTACGGTCTTCTTCTCGGATTTTTCGGAGACTCGAGGACAAGTCACTATTTTGGTTGGATGCGCTGGAACGCTCCGCTGACGCATCATTGGTGGGTGTGTCCATTTCGCGCTTTACTCCAGTCTCATCGTCAAAGGTACGTGTCTCCAGGTGTACCTCCGAAACATGACTGCCAGACTCCGCATCCTCACTGGCAGAATCGCTCTCGCTGTCGTCGGATTCGTCGAGAATCAGCTTTCTCGAGGTTTTTGCACCGTCATATTTAGGATCTGAGAGACTCTCGTGGAGCTTGCGCAGGGATGAAGGACTGGTTCACCGGGTTCAGCTTGTGATTCACGTGCAGGTGTCGTATTGACGTACCCAACATCAAAGTAATGTGCGCGGGCGGGGTTGTTGTCTGATACAGTGTCGAGATCAGGACCAGGATTGATACCCGTGACCTGGATGTCCTCGGGGTCAAAGTCTGCAAAAGGTCAGCTGAGAGTCGAAGAAGTGGCGTTTTGACTTGCCCAACGGAGCGACGTCCTCGAGCTGGGCGATTTGCTGGGCGAGGGACAGACCTGGGAAGAATCATGATGTGCTCGCCGTGGTGGTTGACGAAGACTTACGTTGCATTCCAGTGCACTGTTCAGGTGAGGCTCGCAGTGAAGCACCGTGCAGTGTCCGTAGATTTTCCACCCGGTGGCAATGTGCAGTTTACATAATTGTTACTAGAAAGTGCGAAATTATGCGACAAGATTTCTTCTTCCCTCTACCATCACCGTCCCCAGCGACACACGACCGAGTGGCCTGTAGCCACTGTTAAACGTCATTTGCAAACTAGACAATTTTCAATCTGGATTCGAAACCATCTCGATGTTTTTTATTGTCAAAAAATGCACAGAAATCGTGTTTCAAGTGAGTGTTTAAATTTTTTCGTACGAGCTCATTTTGGAAGTCGGCTCTACTTCCACCTCTCCAACGCCATCAGGCTTTTATCTGTCACGCGACAGCTCCCATCGCACGTACCTGGTGTCACTGATTTTTTACATGTAATATGATAGCCTGTATCTTGGTTAGCGACTGCTCCTTTTCCCGTCCTTGCTTCTGTGATTCACCTCGAGGGCCTTCGACGGCTCTCATAAATCTACTTTGACGTCTTCCCCTGTCCTTCCATACGTACGCTCGCATACTCACTCTCCACACCTACGCAGGCTATTCAAAAAATTCGCCCTCAGTGATGCCACGTTCCCCCAATCGTACCGTCGCCGCCGCCGTAAATCATCTCTCGCCAGACGACGACGAAGACAACGACATATGTCCCGTGTGCGATGGCGATTGCACCTGCAACAACAGACCCCGTCTCCTCCTCACCCCAAGCGTCAGCCATGGAAGTGCGCGCTTTGTAGCTACACCGACCGTATCAACGGTTTCCTCCGCACGCGCTCTCGGAGTACAGCCACTCAAAATCAAACTTATCGTCCCACTCAGTATTCAAAACAAGGCGCGCTCTGTAGGATCCGCGCAAAAGACATCTCGTATGGAATGTTCTTCCACAGCATCCAGCAAAGTTGCTGGAAGCAGCTCCACACCATCTTATCTCACCGGCACATCTTCCACCGCTGGCCATGGTCAGCACAGTTCATCAGACGCCATAGGACCAAAACGCAGGGGTCGTCCTCCCAAGGCGGTCGCGATTACGCGCGACGGGACCACCAATGCGGCTTCCGGCCGGCAAATTCGTGGCAACGAGGTCAACACGTTGCCACAATCACAATCTCATCTGACATCGCATACTTATACTCAGCGATCGACCATATCACGGGCTACACGCCCACAGATCGAGACCTCGAAATCAAATTTAGTTGCCTCAAGGCAAACCTCGAACTCCCAGGCCAAAGGCACGACCGAAAAGAGATTGGCTTCCTCAAAGAAGAAGCAGGACTCTCCCAGTGACCTTACCGATTCTAACCTTCAGCCAAGCGTCGATACGTTCCGTGACGATGATGGCGATGATGTGTCCTCAGGACGCTTCCCTACCTTTGTCTCGGCTGATGGACTGACATCGGAGGCCTCAGACTCCTCCGACTCTCAGTCTGAGTCTGACTCCGATACGTCGGGTTTCGGCTCCGACTCCTCCCTAGCGGCAGAGGAAGAAAATTACATCGTCGCGGAACAAAGGCGTTACGAAAAGGCCCGCATTCGTCGGGAGTTGCTAGGAGACGATGTTCCCAAGCACAAAGATTCAAACAATAATTGGGTTATTCGTCCTCGGAAGAAAAGTGTTGGTCTCAGTGATGTGGACATGGAGGGGGACACCGACGATATCACAGAAGAGGACGAAGATGAAGACGAGGAAATGGTGGAGGACGAGGAAGATGACGAAACGGATGGTCAGGCTTCAAGGGTGTACACTGGCCTCGCGACCGGGTGGTCAGACGACGAAGAATCCAATTTCGATGCCGATCTGTTCTTCGCCAATCTTACGGATACGTCGTCTGACGATGGCTCATCCGATACTGATGGCAGTCACCTTCATGATTCTGCTACCGACCCTTTAGCCAACAGCGTCACCAGCTTACGGAGCGTGGACTTCGAAGTCACAGAAGCATGGGACGGACAGGTCGTTTTCACAAATGGTTCCAACGACGGTCACGGTGTCCTCGATCTCGCATTCGAGGCTAATGCAGCTCAATTACTTGCATCGGATAGCGCTTCAATCAACCATGATAGTGACGTTGAAATGCATACCAGTGACGATGCAGAGGGTGGCTTCGACGACGGTGATTCCGAGCTCGGAGCAAATGACGGGGACACTACGGAGGAGGAGCTTGTCGATGAGCAGGGACTTCCCACCTCCCGTGCGATGAGACTTTTCCGATGGCCGACCAGCGTTTCATCTATCAACCCCATGTCAACAGTCAGTCCTAACGTCTCGCCCGCTCCGTTCACTAGGCGCCACCCGCCATCCATCATGCCAGAATCACCCCGTCCTGCTGACATTCTGGCCGGTAAAGTTTTCTGGGAAGACACGGACCAGTCGCAACAGGATAGTGCGGAAGGTAGCCTTGGGGAAAGCCCCCGCCCTATTACCCGAGCCGGTATGCCTATCATGGGCCAGTTTAACCTGGAAGGCAACGTGTCACCGAAAACTGCCGTCCTTACCGGCATGAACAAGGATGTGCCGTCTCCATACCGTCGCCTCGGCCACCGGCAAAGAAGGTTTTCTAGCAGTGCTGGAAGCTTCAGCAGTGTATGTGTCTCACGTTGGGTCGTATCTTCCAGTCTCACCTGAATTTACTCAGATGGATCTCCGTGGCCCCACGGCGAGGTTATCCATCTATCCTTCGTTGCCTCCGCCTTCCGATGAGCCGTCATGCGAAGCTCCACCAGACAATGGTCTTGGTGAACCGATCAAACTAGATGACGTTCTTGACCCTACGTTCCTCGATTCCGAACCTGAGATGCAGATGCAGACTATCCCAGACAGTGAAGGCGAACAGAAACTTGTCCAGAGCTTGAGTCGTTGGGACCACGTGCCTGTCGGTGCCTTCCGTCTTACTAGAGAATCCGTGGCGTCTACCTCCGATGTTCCGACCTCGCCAGGCTGGACCTCAGAAACTGCTCAATCCTCTGTCCGCGACGCGCGTTCGTACGGGAACGCAATGAAAAGTAGTCCCCTACATACGATGCTCTGGCATGACAAGAGCACTGTCAAGGAGAAGCCACGCAAATCAAGGGGAGTAACTATTTCACCTGTGTTACTCCCTGTCCGCGATGACGCACGTACACCTACCCATGTTCCGTATCATTATGATCTCCATTCCAACCATCGCCAACAACAACACACACCTTACAAAACCCGAAAAGAGTCTCGCAGGGAGATGAAGATGATGAAGCGTAAGACTCATGCACCTCTTCACAAGCACTACGATCAGCACCAGCGACACCATCGTCGAAACCACCACCCGAACATGAAATCTCGGGGCAATGCATCAGTGCAACGCACGTTTTTTAGCTCGCCTACTTCCGCTCCGGCGTTGAACGCATGAAATTCACTCCCAAGTTGTATTTTTTTTGTTACCCTGCCATGTTCATGATCCATCTCACTCCAATTCCACCCACTAACAGCATTTTCATGGTCTGTTTTTTCTTTCTTTTTTTCTTTGTATCTCCGGGTATCGCGCATATATCCGTGCATGATTCTACGTAAACCTTCTTTTGGAGCCCAAAAATCTTTGATCCTCTCCCCGATGTAGGGTCATTGTACCAATTTCTTAAAGTGCATCTGACCTAGTCTTACTGCTGTATTGTTGACGAATGAGAGGTGTATATTGACCGTATTTCCAGGAATTCGAGTTCCATAGTACGCTTCACCGTAAAATGCAATCAATAATATGGATGTTACCTTGGCAGATTGGTCATGCGCAGGGGTTGGGGCGAGCCGAGAAGCTCCTAAGGGGTTGCCTGTCGGAGTCAGGATTTCATCCAAAAATGGTAGTGTACACTTTACTACACTTTGTATGTACAGACCCTAA